>VYZS01077597.1:0-25154 GCA_013400695.1 Neodrepanis coruscans | reverse complement strand
TGTTTGGTGGGGGCGGGGGGGGGGGGGCAAATATAATGGTAGGTAACAACACTGAGTGTTATGGGAAAGGTGATAGAGCTCAGTTCAATACAGTTTCTTTCACTATGAGAACCTATGGTCCTAGTTCTAAAGAAACAAATACAGCTTTCATGTGAGGTTTAATTGTACTCTAGAAGTCTTTGTAATAGGATGTTATGAATTCTAAAAATATCATGGTTTGTGTGAAAGACTGAATGAATTCATCCAGGACACAAATGGTTACCCAGAGTCCTGGGAATGTTTCTTGATGAATGGAAGTACTAAATATGTCTGATCTGTTCTTACCCTTTTTATCTAAACATCTGCTTTTGGTAGTTGTCAGTGAGAGAATACTGGCTCAGACAGACCTTTGGCTTGACCCAGTGTGTTACTTTTATCTTCTGAACAGATGGACTGCATAGCCTGTCTGATATTTATAAATTCTTACAACCTTAGAAATTGAGGGCAAGAAATACAATGTTTTTAGCCTTCCCTCTAAATTGGAGAGATACGGATTTGATATATAATCTATTCAGTGGATAAGGAATTGTCAGAATGGTTACAACCAGAGAATAGTGCTCAATGGCTCAATGTCCAGCTGAAGTTTGGTGACAAGCATTATCCCTCAGGGATCCATATTGGGACCAGTATTGTTTAGTGTCTTCATCAATGACACAGACTATTGGTTGAGCACACCCTCAGCAAGTTTGCAGATGACACCAGGCTGGGTGGAGGTGCCTGAGAGAAGGGATGCCATCTGGAGAGATCTGGAAAAGCTCAAGAAGTGGTCCTATGGGAATCTGATGATGTTCAGCAAAGCCAAGTACAAGGTCCTGCACCTGTGTCAGGATATTCCCTGGTATCAGTAGAGGCTATGGGATAACAGGTTGAAAGCAGCCCTGTCAAGAAGGACTTAGGGGTACTGGTAGATGAGAGGCTGGGCATGAGCTGGCAATGTGCGCTTACAGCCCAGAAACCCAATTGTATCTTGGCTTGCATCAAAAAAAGCATGGCCAAGGGAGGTTAAGATGAGGGAAGTCAAGGGAGACAATTATATCCTTCTACTTCACACTTGTGAGATCCCACCTGGATTGCTGCATCCAGCTCTGGGGTACTCAGTAGAAGAAAGACATGGACCTGATGGAGGAGGTCCCAGAGGAGGGCCACCAATATGATCAGAGGGATGGAGCACCTCTTCCATGAAGACAGACTGAGAGTTGAGGTTGTTCAGTCTGAAGAAGAGAAGTCTCCAGAAAGACCTTACAGCAGCCTTCCATTACCTAAAGCAGGCTTGTGAGAAAGATGGGGACAAACTTTTTAGTAGGGCCTGTTGCAATAAGATATGGTGTAATAGCTGTAAACTAAAAGAAGGTAGATTTAAATTAGATAAAAGGAAGTAAATTTTTATCATGTTTGTGGTGAGCTAGTGGCATAGGTTGTCCAGACAGATTGTAGATGTCCTGTCCCTGGAAATATTCAAGGTTGGGCTGAATGAGTCTCTGAACAAACTCGTCTGGTTGAAGGTGTCCTTGTTCATTGCAGATATGTTGGACTAGATGAGCTTTAAAGGTCCCTTCCANGAGCTGGCAATGTGCGCTTACAGCCCAGAAACCCAATTGTATCTTGGCTTGCATCAAAAAAAGCATGGCCAAGGGAGGTTAAGATGAGGGAAGTCAAGGGAGACAATTATATCCTTCTACTTCACACTTGTGAGATCCCACCTGGATTGCTGCATCCAGCTCTGGGGTACTCAGTAGAAGAAAGACATGGACCTGATGGAGGAGGTCCCAGAGGAGGGCCACCAATATGATCAGAGGGATGGAGCACCTCTTCCATGAAGACAGACTGAGAGTTGAGGTTGTTCAGTCTGAAGAAGAGAAGTCTCCAGAAAGACCTTACAGCAGCCTTCCATTACCTAAAGCAGGCTTGTGAGAAAGATGGGGACAAACTTTTTAGTAGGGCCTGTTGCAATAAGATATGGTGTAATAGCTGTAAACTAAAAGAAGGTAGATTTAAATTAGATAAAAGGAAGTAAATTTTTATCATGTTTGTGGTGAGCTAGTGGCATAGGTTGTCCAGACAGATTGTAGATGTCCTGTCCCTGGAAATATTCAAGGTTGGGCTGAATGAGTCTCTGAACAAACTCGTCTGGTTGAAGGTGTCCTTGTTCATTGCAGATATGTTGGACTAGATGAGCTTTAAAGGTCCCTTCCAACCCAAAACTTCTAATGATTCTATGAAATAAAATTTCCATCTTCTCAGTCCCTCTCCTGTCCTCCCCAAAAGATAATTAAATTGTTTAAAGGCTTCCAGAAAAAAATGAACTCTTTGTTGGTGTAACACGTACATAAACTGTCTAAGAGCTCTCACTGACAACAGCACACAGACCAGGGCATGACCCCAGGGTGCATAGCTTAGCAGGGCTCTTCTTGCTCAATTGATGTTTCTCCAGGGTTATCTTCTGCCTGCCATAATGGGCATGTGTTTGATCTCCTCCTTGTGCAGAGTTGCTTGATAAAGCTTATGCCACACTGGAAAGCTGAAATCAAGATAAAGCATGGGTAAAAATCTTGCGGGAAGTTGTTTTGTGGGACCACATCTCTGACACATCTTTATATGCATGTAAGTGTATTATTCATGGACCTTCAATCCCAAGCATTCTTCATGAGGTTGGACAAGATTATCAGGGGATGTAACATCACTAGCAACTGGCATTCTTCAAAACTCATCTAAGTTTTGCCCCTGTGTTTTCGGAAAAAAAATCCCGTCTACCTCTGACCTTTTGCTTTTGAAAATAACCAGTAAATCACCATGGTGTTTTAATCTTTTTTGGAAGGTCATGTTTAATTGTGTATATCATTTGTATGTGCCTGTGATCTTGCTATCCCTGAATCTGCAGAAGTCCCTGGAAAGAGCTGAATAGATATTTTACACATTGATGTAGAGGAAAAAATGTCCAGGGATACCTCTTATCTCCTCTGGCAGTGACTCTATAGGAAGCCAGGAGGTAGTAGGGAGGACAAGGGGCAGCTTCATATTTTCAATAAGATTAAATGCAAGTGGAAGTGAATTGTTAGATGTAATTTATACTCCTTTAATTAAAATCTTTAACCTCAGAATCCTGATGTTCACTCAAAAAAATCTCACAGGAGAAGCTAAAATGAAATTCTGTCTTTGAATTCTTTTTGTTTATGACAAAGTATCTAAAACACCGGAGTCTGGGCAGAATATTTCCTCCTGCTGTCAGGGTTGGCAATAGGTCAAAGCAGAGGCCTTCGGGGATAGCTTGAAATGTGTTTTAGATCTGACATGCACAGCAAAGGCCCTCCTTTAGCTGAGTTGTCTCTGCATACCTTGATGCCATTATGACAACTTTTCTATCTGATTTTTTTCTATGACTACATCAAAATTTCCCTCCTGGTAAAGTGCACTATAAACTTTAATTGAATTTTGCTCAGCTAACCACACTCTCACAGGTGGGAGAAGGCTGTAGTGACTTTTTTGTATGTAATGTAGTTACTTCTGCTTTTCTGAATGCATTTGAAAACTTGGCAGATATTAAGAGAAAGGACAGAATAACAGAACTTGCTATAGAATTGTGGACTCATCTTAGCACACTTGCATATGAATTGTATCCTCAAACATGGTGCCTTTAGTCATGACATTTGAAAAAGTTCATGACCCTCCTGGCCATGACCAAACCATATACCACTATAAAACAATAAGAAAATGTAGGAGCACTGCCAGAAACCTTTATCCCTGTGGAACTTCCCTGGTTTGAAAACACGTACATGATCCAGACAGTGGAAAATGCCACAAGGTGCAAAAGAAGACAAGTCAAATAATAATATTTGCTGTTCTGAGCATATAGCAACCACAAATTTTGCAAGCTGGTTAACCTTGAGTGTGCAAGCAAGAGTATGCAATGAAGGAAAACTAGAAGGTTTCTGTGAAAACAAGAGGGCATGCTTCTGTCTGGCAGTAAAGCCAATACTTACAACTCTTATTAGGTATTCCAGGTCTCACTAGGAGATTGCAATGGTGTTAGTGGCTTCTAGGCAAAACATGGCTAGTATGAAGAAAAGAATGGACCACACCCCAAAACGCTGGTACATGGACCAAATGCCTCAGACTGCTGGTCATCCACATGAGGCTCAGAGCAACCTGTGTGTCTCTTTGTAGGAATTGGTGAAAACTGAATGCTTTGGGTTTGGACTAATCTCTTGTGATAAGAGGAATGTCAAAAGATTGTTGGAAGAGGCACCCTGCAGGCATCAAGAAACAGTGAAGAAAGACCCATCTGAGGAAAAAAGTCTCTACAACCACAGTACTGAATCACAGAGCAGGACTGCTGAACTTCCTCTCACTTCCTTAAAAATTGAAGAGTAGTTCAGCTGCCACACTAACCTCTGGAGAAGTGCAATGTCCGAAATTTAAGTGGTTACCACACATAAGGTAAATGATGATTTCTTGCTTAAAATGGAAAACTGAAGTGAGTACCTGTCTATTGAAAACAGACTTTTAACTCCTGATATGGAGAAAAGATTTTCTTTCATATAAAGCAACAATTTTTCATGGTAAATTTCTTTACAAAAAAATAGCCTCACTTTTATTTATGATGTAGAACTGTAATAGGATTTTTCAGATAATGCTGATCTTCAGCAACTCTTTGCTCTGGTCTGGGATCTCATCTACTGAAATGCTGCTATTCAACTCCTCAAAACCACATAGGGAGTTCAGAGTCTTCCTGATTTTTTTCTACATTTCTTGTATCAGTCATCATCAATTTCTACTGCTTGTTTATGTGACTTACTTAGGCAGAAAAAAAAAAGAAGGTAAAAACTGCAGGAAGGATTTTCCTCTTCTTGATTCTGAAGTTTTCTTTTGATTCCTAAAACACTGCTGCTTAAGCTGCTGGAACATTGTTCTGCTTATATTCAGCTGAGTAACAGTACAGCTGATTTCAGAAACCACTACAATCTGCAGCGTCTCATTTAATAATGCAGAATAAATAGTTACTGATTTACATAATTTTTGTTTCTCTTGTTTCCAGTGCAGTTTCATGATTACATTAACAAAATCATGCTTTTAGTTTCTCATCTTTGAAGTTCTTAACTCGGGAGCTGAGTATATCTGCTTTGTTAATTCAGCATAGGTCACATTAGGAATGGGCCATGGCCCAGAGTGCACCAATTACAGGCAGACAAAATAGTTTCTCATTAATATGAATATAAAATCAGTTTATTAAGGTAGGGTCTATAGCCTGAAAGGAAACAGGGCAACATAGTGCAAATTGCTTTGTTTATTTAAGGGAAAAAAAATAGCTTCACAGAGCAAATCAACTAATCAACTGAAGAAAACAAAAAATAGAAAAAGAAATAGATTGGTGAGAGATCATGTGTCTGCTATTAGTTAAGTTTTGATAATAGCTGAGGTCTCCTCAGTGCAATGCACCTCTTCAAGACCAATCTTTCATTTTTTTTGTAAATCATAGGTCTACCTAACTTTTTACATAATAACAATCCCCATTTTGTGAAACTGGCTTTAAATTGTAGCTGAGTAAAGTTTTGGGGTGGCACTTTGAGTTTTTGCCTCATTTTGCCTGACTTGGGGGACTTTGTTGTGTGTTTTGGATCCAACAAAACAGATGACTGATGTGGTCAGGAACTTGATCTTCTGATCTCTGCATCTTAAAAAAATGCTCCTCCAAGTGACTGCACTCTGGTATGACTTGCTAAATGTTTTTACCTCTCTCCTTCTAGGAGTCTTGTGGGAACTGTAGGTTCAAATGTAACCTTTTTCTTTCAATACTGTATTTTTAATTTTTTTATGCGCCTTTATGAACAAAATCCCAACAAATTATGGGCTGCCTTTTGAGTTTGGAAACCACTTCTCTTTTCTTTTGGTCTATTAACTCCCCTTAAAATGAGGAGACGACTGTACCAGTTGGATACCACTGTGTCCATGTTCGGGAATTAAAGTCTGCCTAAAGATAGTTGAAAGCGTGAGCTGACAAAATGTAACTGATACAGCCAAGTGGAGCAACTGAGTGTGTGCTGAAGATGCCTGAATCTTGATTCTGACAGGACATGAATGTAGTTGGTAACAGTGCTGACATGGTTTGCCTTTATAAAGCTGCAATATTAGAAAGGCTAGGTACGCTACAAAGCACTGGGCAGTTGTCTTACGGGTTCCTTATGAAAAGTTGGACTCATATTTGTATGACTCTATATTCAGAATAGGCAAGCTTGCAAGAGAGAAGACAAACGTTTTCTCTGCAGTTCTCTCCATCTTCATGCCCTCTGTTAGAGGTAACCCTCATAAACCGTGCAGATATTTGCACCCTGTGTAGCTTTCTTGGAAGTACTATGGACTTACTTCTGGAAATACAACCCTGGTTAGGTCTAAGCATGTATGGTCCCAGTACTCCCCAAGGTGGTGGTTGGTTACTTTGAGTTAAGCACACACATTATTCACTAGGAATATTCACTAGGACCTGGGCTGCTTGAATTTTGCAGTTAAGTACTGTACCGTTGCTGATTATGCTTTTATAGTGCAACTTCTCAAACACTGTTGGATTTGATCCTTGAGAGACACCTCTGCGGATGAAAAAGTAGAGCTGCAAAAAAATACTTGAGTTCTCTGTCTTGCTCCTACGTCAGAAACTGGGTCTGGCAGAGCTGGAACCTCCTCCAACATCACGGCAGGGGCAGAGCCACAGCGACCCCAGCCTGGCAGGGAGGAAATGCTGCCCATGGAAAGCAGAGGTGGACTGAGCCCCTGGGCCGGGACCTTGCCAGCCCAGCAGTGGGGCGGGCATCCCACCCTGGGGATCCCACCCTCCTCCATCTGTCACGTCCCCTCTCCTGCGTCTTGTCATAGCAATGCGAAGGGGGTGGTGGTGGTGGTGCTGTGTCAGTGGGAAGGCCTGTACAGAGCCAAAATCTTACCCCAACTGGGGCGGAGCTGCTGACCTAAAAATGGAGTCAGTGCCCATTCCCTGGGCAGGGTTGCTTCCCCCATCGCCACTGCAGGGGCTCCCGCTAAAGAGGCTCCCCCGCTCGGAGCAGCCGCGCCGGGACATGCGCCTCCCCTTTCTAATATCATGACCAAAATCTCCATTTCTGCTTCAATATTCTTCTTTAAATCTGGACGAGCTAAAAGTAGGATAAATAGTTCTGCGTATTTCACCTCTTGCCACTTCTTTTTGCAGAGCACACCGGAGCTGCAACGCGACATGTGACAGGGACGTCCCGTGCCTCGGCCACACCCCTGCGTCTCCTCTAAGTGGCCGTAGCTGCGTACTTAACCGAATCATTTCTGATTTTTCAAGATTCGTTTCTATGCCAGTCAAGTGGTGCCAGTGCCACAAGACCACCCAGAAGGGTGAATTTTTAGAGGGAGATTCAAATCCTGAACCTTAAGACAAACTTGTAACACCACACATACACCGACACCTGTAACACAGGAGGAAGTTAAGAGAGTTGGGAAGTGTGTCTCCCCCGCCCCCCCACTTTCTTCCACCTGTATCAGTCCAGGAAATACACCAAAAAAAAGGCGGCCCCTCCCAATTAAGGCCCAGAAAAACAGGCTAAGCCTCAGAGTGAGGCACAAAAGACCCAAGCCACCTTTAGCTGGGCTCCTCACCCACCCCCAGGCAGTGCACAAAAGGCCTTGTCCATGTCCTGGCCAGGTCCTCCACCCTGAGGCCAAGGAAAAAACCCCAACCACCCCAAAAGGAGCAGTCCAGTTACCTGTAAAGAACTGCCCTCAATTTCACCTCTCGGAAGGATCTCGGGAACTTGGAAATCTTCAATCAGCGAGGAGATGCTGGCAGAAGAATTCCTTGGAGACGGAATGTTTGATCCAAAGAAATCACAGGTCCTTTGTCCCGCTGGGGTGCAATACTGATGCCTAAAATCAGAGAGAGGAAGAAAAACTTCCAAACAAAATTAATAAAAGGAAATACGCAGTTCCTTAATGGAAGCTTCGAGATTCCAAGATGCGTGCCAGCCCCCCTTTTCACTCCACATTTATAATATCCATCAATCCATCCACCCCTTGTCCACCAACCAGCATGACCTCTGCCAACCCCCAGGAGCCTTTCGCAGGTTGTCTGTGCTCTCTCTTTTGTCTTGTTACCTTGTTTGTCTATAAAAGAATGTTTAACATCGCTTCACAGTTAGTGAGAAAAGGCCTAACAAGAAACTTTATGAGTGAACTACAGTCAAGCTAAAACCTCAGGAAAAACCCCAAGGCATGAAGAGCTTTGCTTAAAGAAATCTGGTCATCTGTGGTAGATGTAAGTAGAGCAAATGGGGAAATTGAAATAGAGAGGGGACAGAAAATAAGAGGCAATAAACAATACAAGTTTAGGAAGTACAGTTGCTTTCCTGATGGTTTAACTCCAGCCTACAGGTAGTGTCTCTTTACCTGAATGGTTTTTATGATTGCAAAGTAGCAATTACGTATCGTACACCAGCCATTAGAACTGAGTACTAATACAGAGAAGATAATTAGGTGCTTCACCTGGAGGTGAGTAGAACTGTACACTTCTGCCGCCTTTACCCTGTCTGAAGAGATAGAGAGAGGGCAGGCAAATGCTGGAAGTCCTGGTACAACTTTATTTTGATATGTCTACCCTGGACCATGTTCCATGCTACTTTTTGGAGATATTTGAGCTTGTTTCTTGTCTTCCCAAATGTGTATGCTCAAACACTTGCTTGTATGTTGTGCTGCAGAAGGAAGTTCATGCTTGCAGTCTAATGCAACTAGTTTAATTTTCTTGTACACAAATTAGGTAAATTTTTCTCCTCTGACTGTGACGAGAACTTTGGGAAACATGTTCTGTTTTTTTTTTTTTTTTTGCAGAAATCTTTCTTCATTGATTGTGTACGAAGCTCAGGGGGTCTAAATTTCTAAATATTTCTAAATATTGTATTTTAGATGCAGAATGCTTGGTACTGTTGATCGTGTTTACCCCCTCCTCATAATCTATGCAGTGCCAGAGTACCCTTAAATTTATGCTCAAGTGTTGTCCTGAACAGTCATGTGCTGCTTCTTGTATTTTGTACATATTCCTTCCCAAGTCATATATATTAACACTCTCCAGTACTGTAGTAAGTAACTCATCTAATATCTCTCACTTACAGCTCACCCTTTCCTTGAGAATAATTTCATGTACAGAGTGTTTATTTAGGACATTTTTGTTCTTTTTAAAAGAAAAGAATGGATGAGGGCTTATAGAAGGACCACACTGTCTCCAGCCAGCTGGATTCCTTTCAGATGTGGCTTGTCCAAAAAAATCAGCATTCTCAACTGCATTTTGATGGGTTCAGGTTCCATGCCAAGGGTGGTGTTAATGGCTGGTGAGTCAGCAGAAAAGTAAGGAATTAAAACTTTCAGCCTAGCAAAAGCTTCACCACACTTCATCTGTCTCATTAACCAACCCAATACCTGTGCTACCAATACTCCAAAAACAGCATTGCATCTCTTTTCATTACTGAGAACATACCTTTCCCTGTATCTCTTGTTGGGTTTGCTTTATTGACTTTCACTATCCACCGTAAACTTGACATGTTGTTATTTTCCATCAGCTGTTCTAATGAGTTTGTTTTCATTAAAGAAAGAAACTTACAAACAGAAAGCAACTAGAAAAAAGCTCATGTGCCCCAAACTTGAGGAGTTGCTGTGACACAGCCCTGAGAATAAAACTGTCCTGAGAGCATTCTTGTGTTCTCTTTAAAACAAACCCAACCAACCAACCAGACAGCTGTCTCATCTGCTTACCTGTACCTCACACGTTGCTGCAGACATGGGCGCTGTCAGCTTAAGGTGCCTCAGAAGGTCACAGCCTGTGTTTTGTAACAAGAAATGGTCAGGCTTGACTTCATCAATGGGGGAATTAAAAAAGGTACCTGAGAGTGATGGATGAGTTGAAACTGTCTGCTGTTGAAAGGTCTCTTGATTTGCTTGGCTCCTAGATTTCCTAGCCTCTAAGAAATTCAGTTGTGAAATGATATAAAAATGCATGTGTTTTTCTTCTAGTTTTCTGTCTGCTGACATTCACTATGTAACGAGAGGGAACCATTTTAATGCCAAATGCATCACAATGCCTAAATTTGTATCATTTAAGTGCTGAGCAGGTTTTTTTCACTTATAAGTTTAGCTTGCTAGGCTAAAACAACAACAACAAAAAAATTCTGTAAAAAGTATGCAGATTACAAAATACTCAGTGGTTTATAGGAAAGAAATGTTATTGTGAAATACAGATTAGATCCTTTCCCCAGCTCTTTTTTATAGAATTGCAAACTGTTTCATGTTTAGGACTCAGTAAGATCTCTGAAATAAGCTAAGGCTGAAGAAAATTCTGACAGGGGAAATATGATTCATTGGACTCTGTTGATTTCTGTCTATCCTGTGGCTCTATATGGATTTTGATGTACTTTCAGCTTTCAATTGGTTTCTCCATTCTTACTACCACATACCACAGGGTATAGACCTGGACAAGCAGAGTTAAGAAGTAGTATTAGGAATAAAGGCTCTCTGTTTGCCTGGTCTGTAAATCTTGGATCATGCTAGAAACTGGAAAATTAGAATGAGTAAAGTCTAAAAGTAAAAAAAAAAAAAAAAAAAAAAATTAAAAATCATTTAAGTATAATATTTTACTGTTGAGGATATAAAAGTTCTTTCAAAGCTAGTGAAATAGCCTTTGTGGTAACATCTTTAAGGATTTATTTACAAGTAGGAGGCTGCAAATAGTTGTATAAAAATAAAACTCCCTCCCCCTGCCATGGTTCTCATATATCATGTGGACTTTCTTACGTGGGTTCCCATAGAACTCTTGCCTCAACATAAATGCTGAAAGTTTACATGATTGTAAAAGACATAATTGGAGAAACTTACGGGGCTCATATATGCACTTAGGATGTCTGAGTCACCTGAGTAAGACCTGAAATCATGTGAGACTGAGAGTGCATTCTGCGGAACATGGCTCAGGAAGAACAAGAGCCATATCCAAGTTAACCTCAAGGGGAAGTAATGCATCCAGAAGCGATCATAACAATGCCATGTTAGTGCCAGCTTCTTTTTGAGCAGGACCAGCTGGCCTTCAACNGATCATGCAAAAAACTAAAATATTAAAATAGAAAAAGTAAAAAAAAAAAAAAAAAAAAAAAAAAAAATTAAAAATCATTTAAGTATAATATTTTACTGTTGAGGATATACAAGTTCTTTCAAAGCTAGTGAAATAGCCTTTGTGGTAACATCTTTAAGGATTTATTTACAAGTAGGAGGCTGCAAATAGTTGTATAAAAATAAAACTCCCTCCCCCTGCCATGGTTCTCATATATCATGTGGACTTTCTTACGTGGGTTCCCATAGAACTCTTGCCTCAACATAAATGCTGAAAGTTTACATGATTGTAAAAGACATAATTGGAGAAACTTACGGGGCTCATATATGCACTTAGGATGTCTGAGTCACCTGAGTAAGACCTGAAATCATGTGAGACTGAGAGTGCATTCTGCGGAACGTGGCTCAGGAAGAACAAGAGCCATATCCAAGTTAACCTCAAGGGGAAGTAATGCATCCAGAAGCGATCATAACAATGCCATGTTAGTGCCAGCTTCTTTTTGAGCAGGACCAGCTGGCCTTCAACGGCTCATGCTCTCTAGGAACCTGTTCCCTCTCTCCCTTATCTCAAGATGCTGAACAAATTTATAATACACTTGCGTTTTCTGTTTTACTTTTAATGCTCAGTCCTTGGGTCTCACATTCTATGGAAAGTGTTTCCTGCTTCTCCAGGTAGCCCAGGGTAGTTCTAGTGCTCACTGAAGCATCTACCTTCTGATTATTTGGGAGTTTTATCTCTGCTGCAGAACAGATATTAAACCATTTCTTATCCAGGAGAATGGATTGATGGCCAGACAGGGAAACTAGCCCAAGGTTTGTATAAACACTGCAGCAATTTCCATCAGTGCAGCAGCTCAGTGACAAAGTTTTATACAAATGCTTACATTACCAAGGAAGGAAGCTAGACAGCTTGTCTCCAGTTTGGAAATGCAGATTTAACTTCATGCTCAGGCAATGTTTCTCATGTGAATGTGAACAAGTCAGCCTGCCTGTGTTTTAATTCTTTCAGTGGTAGTGTGGGGATACAAGCATCAGTCCCACAAGAAAAAAGCTAAAGACCACAAGGTGCCCTAGTACAGTACTAATGAATGTGTAAGTACCACAGGCAGTAATAGGCAATGGTACAAGGCTCTTCTCTTTCTAGAATGAAGAGTGCACTGTCTGCTTCTCTGTGTGTGCCTCTGTGTGTTCAGTATCCATAGGGGTAGTGTTATTTATTGAATTAACAGTAATTTCACTCAGTAGGCTTGGGGCAAAGGTTATGAGTTGAATATAATTATGATAATATTGTTTTGTCAGGGTGGACTATTGTACTAGTTAGCAGGTTTCACAGATAAGCTGAAAATTAATGTGTTTAGGGCAGCTTGTAGCAATCAAAAGAAAGATTTTTTTCAGTCTCTTGACCAAATATGGACTCAGACTCCAATTTCAGAAGATGCCAGTTATAAGTTTGTCACTCAACAGTTTGCTTTACTCTTTTTTATTTCAGGGACTTTTTATTTCTAAAAGATAGCTGTATATTTGGCCTTTTCCCTGAATATACTGCAGTGCCACACTACAAATATGTCCACATGCTCAATTTTTAAATAGAGCTTTTAAGACAGGTGCTGCTTTCACTAGTGTTTGCAGTGCAACATAGAAGCCCAGGCCCTGCTGTGGTTGATGTAACAATACAGGCACAGTCTGTGCCTGCCTTGCTTTTCAGTTATCATCTCAGCAGCCACAGTAACTCTCTTGTATCAGCCCACAGGGACTTTGTGTGGTAGGAGGTGTAATTCTTTGATCTGTGCTGCTTCTCCCTCAGAACCACTGCATCCTACGCTTTATTAAACCCTCCTCATCTCTAATGTTAAGGCTGTATTCTGTGTTGTGATTTCAAAGTCAGAGATTCACAGAAATTAGGACTGGAAAGAACTGCAAGAGTTTCTCTAATCTTTGCACTGATGTAGTGCAGGGCCAGCTAAATCTATTATCCTTCACAGCTGAAAAAGAATAGGGAGCTTTATCGGAAAGTATAGACATAGATCTCGAGAACTGTAATTGCAAACTTTATCATGTCCCTGTGTGCTTAGACCATTGCAACTACAGCAACGTTATTGTCATGTTGTTTGTGGCAGATGATCCTGAAGACCCCTTAGGTCTGGAGATGACCAAAGCAATCTGTTCTATTGCTTATCTGGAACACTCAATGGAATTTAGCTTCTGGGGATATCATAACTGCTGTTGCTGCTGCATCATTGACCTTTGCCAGCAGACACACGGAGCTTATTTTGTGCAATTAAGGTGGGAAGGTGATACATTTTGGGTAGTGCTCACTTTTATAGACACTGATAAATATGTGTAGTGTTAACTGTAGCAAAATGTTTAATGCAAGGAGAGAAAATGTCACTGTAAATCATTGTGGCTCTGCTCGTTTGAGCTAATTCTGTTCTCTTAGGTCAACTGGGCTTTTGTGCATGACTGTTGTATGCATGAGAAACACAGTTTTCGTGAATAAGGTATTTTTCCCCAAAGTGCAGATGCAGGGTTTTAATTTTACTAGAGGTTATCTTTGTTAAAAAAACTTCTTCCAGCAGAACTATTTCAGGAATGAGCTTACCTTGGTTGCAATGTTTTGTCAATGTTGTGCTTGTAGAGATGGCACTGATGATGTAGGTTATACCAATTCCTTATGTTTTGCCATTCCACAGATTAATACAGTGTGCTCTGTACAGAACATGCACGAGCTCTGTATATCATGCTAATAGACAGTGTTTGCAAAAGTTATAATTCATATAGGCAGTCACAGAAATGAATTAATGTTTTTGGCATTTGGGAAAGAAAGCTCATTTGAAATCCAGCTGCTTGCCAGCTGTGGCTATTCATAGCAATTATTACACTGGATGCTTTTTTCACTCCATCTTTTCATTTAAAAAGTGTAATGAATGATTTTACTGCCATCCTAAAACTCTATTTATAATCCATTCATCTTGTGATGAACATGTACATCTGATTCTCAACCTCTCCTTAATACTGTACAAAGTAAGTGTTGCAGAGTTTAAAGTTTTCTTGGCACAAATGTGAGACAATCACATTTTTTAACAGCTTCAGTGACCTTTAACTGTTTACTCCTGTATTTCTCAAGTGTGACTTTTAATAGGTATTTAATATATGAGTAATGTTAAGATCTTTCCCCCCCCCCTCCCCTAAATTTTAGTCATTGCTGCCCTTCACTTCTCTTGGGTAGCAATATCTGAGGAACGGCTGGGAATGCTTGAAGGAATATGTGCAGGATCTTGCTAATTCACTCTTTAAGGCACCCACTGGGATTTTTGTTGCCTATATGCATGAAGTAAAGCATCTGATGGCTGTTGTTTCAAACCTGTTGTTCTGGCAGCCGCAATGATAGTGACCACTTGACTGCAACAATACCATATTTGTCAGCTTGCATTCTGGTCTGTCCTGCTGCAGCGCTGTTGCTGACAGTGCTTGAATTAGCCCACATCTGGTGATGGAAACAGTAACAGTCGCTGCCGTGCCGCTGGCAAGCCCGGAGCCCAGTCATAGGAGCAGCAGAAGCTGAAATGTCTTAGATGGACAAGGAGTGGGGTTTAGATTCTTGGCACACTGTTGGGACACTGAACTTAAACTTTCAGGTATTTTATGTCTTATGCTCATGTATTGGCTGTGATTGCCCTTCTTGGCTCCCCTGTCTCAGCTTTGGGAAATGTGGCATTGGGAATTGTGGGCATGTGACCTAGTTGTTCTATGATCAAATTCTTGATAGGCTGTACCTGCATTTTTCATCCCATACTCTTCCATGCTAGTTCTGCTGTCCTCTGATTTTCATAAAAATTTAAGATGTATTCTGAGAAAACCAAAGCTCTGTCCTGAGGCCTGGCAAACTCAGTAAAAAGCCTCCTGAGATACTGGGCAGCACCATGTGGACACTGTGAAGAACATACTAAAGTAGGAGCTGGGTTTTTTTCTGTAAATCCTCCTTTGGAGGATTTGCCTGGATCAGAAGCACAGCCTCCCAACCCTCCTGAAAGGAGAGCTAAAGCAATTCCCCTCCATGCATGACTGAGCTGCAACATTTTGGAGGTTGCCTTTACTCCAATAAATACAAGCTAGAGGCTGTAGGACCTGGCCAGTGGGAAATCATGTTGTGGTGGTTTTACCACAAATTCAGTGATTTTTGGAGCAGAGACTCTGAGAGAAGTCACAAACACACCCCAAAAATGAAGAGAACACACAAACAATCACAGTTTATTTTACGCAAACACCAAAACCCGACAAACAAAGTACAAAACAGACAAATCAAATAAATAAAATTTCCTCCAGGGCCCTCGTTTGGGGCAAGGACACTCTGGCGAATAGTGCTTGTCTCTGTCTCTCTCAGAGCCCGGCAAAGAGACTCCACGGTATTTAGAAGGGAGCGTGTGGTCTNGGGCGGCCCCGGAGCAGAAAGCAGTAGCCAGGGCCGCCAGCGCAAGGCAGTCGCCGTACCGCAGCCCGATCGTTTTTAACTTTCATTTTTATACCCATGACACATGTCCGAGAACATTGGCTCTGATATTTAAAAGCTCCTTTTTCATAATTGCCTACCTACGTAGTAAGAGAATTGCATTCATACACAAGCAAGAATTGAAGGGGACAATAGAAAAATGAAGCTAAAAATGTATGACAGGGAAAGTTTGAGGTATAGGAAAGGGATCTTAATTAGAAAGCCATAAACATATCTGTGCAAGGGCACACATTTCTGAGGTCAGTGGGTAAATCTGAAAGCTGATTCGACAACCTGAGTCTTTGTATGCACTAGAAGATCTAGAAAAATATGGCATGTATCCATTTTTTCTCTCTTTGCTCGCATATTTCTTCATATCCTAGATGAGGTCCTGTACAGAGTCTTTCCTTATACGATCTGTTATGTTGAGAAAAGCTTTTTTCCTTCCTTGATCTGTTTCATTTCTTTTTGATAACAGAGTGTGAAGCATAAAGGGCATCTTCTGAGGCACCAAAATTCAAAGAAAATTGCTCTTACTTCCTGCTTAATGATTTCAGTGCCTGGAAATTACTTACAAGGAAAAGTACCAATTCAGGAATAACAAGTCTTAAGAAATGGGGAACATATATGTCTGTGCCTCTCCAGTCTTGATGACTTCATTCCCCTGAGGAATGTAAGGACAAGCAGACTGTCAACACTGACCCTCAAATCACCTGACTTTCCTGTGAAATTCCTGGTAGGACATAGACTCTGAGCAGAGTCAAATGGACAGCTTCTGTGTTACACAAAAGATGCAGGTGATGAGATTCCAACTCTTTGCATAACTAACTCCCAGTGCATCAATCTTATCTTTAGCTTCTTTCCTCCTTTGCTTGCTAGATGTCACATTTACTTTTGTGATATATTTGGTGAGTAAGTTTCAAGCTTTCCAAAATGTCATTGCAACTGTTCTCAATAGATTTATTTTATCTATTGCTAGCGAGGAAGAAGAGAAATGGCCTGATAAAGGTAGCTTTAGGGATAAAATACTGAGAAAGTAAAAGAGAAGTAATTGACATGACTTAGCAAAGAATGAATAGATTGAAAGAAGAGGTGCAAATGCTCGTGTGTGTGAATACTACTAGTACAAATAACAGCTGCCTGAGTTTCTAAGTGGTGGTTGTCATTATCTACAAGGAGAATTTCTTGCAGAGTTACTTATCACTCCTTCTGCAGTTCTTTTTTCAGTCCTGTATTCCTGGTAAGATTGGACTCTATCCTGCAAAGGCTTATGCACCCACCTCATTGTAGTGATTAAGTGTGGGAATTGCTTGCTTTCAGCTGAGCATGCACACCAATCTGTGGAGCATCAAGAGTAATGTGATATATACATACTATGCATTCTAGAATTAATTAAAATGTAGAAATAAACATTGCTTTAATATATCATTTAATGATTTTTCATTCTTCTTATACTGTCTTTCAAAAATACACAAGGTTACCCCTTCTCCAAAATTGGTTTCCGATATGAATGAGCTTGTCTAAACTCATTTAACATCCTTTTAGAAAAACCTGAAGTAAGCTTTTGTTTATTAATTATTCTGTATTTTTTAAGGGGCTTCAAACGCCCAAGTTTTTCAAAGTTGCTACTTGATCTTATGGATTTCCAATCTAGGGACACTTACAGGGTTTGATTTTTGCAGAAAATTCTGGGTCTTGAGAGCTAGTTAATGTGGTTAAAAATTCCATCTCCTCCAGAGAGACAACTAAGTATGTTCATGAGACTTAACCTCTCTGTGTTTTTTTTGTCCTGAAGTCCTGTCCAGTACTTTTAAATCTGATAATAGTATCTAGCAATAATATTGTTTGGAAGGACCTTTACACCTTGAAAAGTTTAGCTAGTAATTGTTGTAAAATGACTATAAGAGTTAGGAATATGTTTTTACTTTCTGATATGTAAAACAGACCATGAAATTAATATTCAGACACACTAGAGTAGTTTTTTTCATTACTTAAATGGGCTTAATTGGAGTTACAGCAAATTTAGATGACATGTTAGCAGCACTATATAAATTAGGTATGCATTCCTATGAATAATACAGCTATTATCCAATTCTCCTTCCTAATTTTATTCTCCTCCGTAAAAGAAGTCAAAGTTTTTGTCCCTTATTTAATACAAATGATATTTTTCTGTTAGGAAAGAAATAGTAAAAGAATAAATGGCACCAAACTGTAAGACAAAACTGGGAAAGTCACTAGGAGCAGCAGTGAAAACCTTTTGGTCTTTTGTGCTAAATGGGTCTTGAATTTGACTGTGGTTTCAGTGTGACAAGAAAGTGTAATGTGCTATGACCCTGCTACATTTAGTAGACAACAGCAAAATTTGGAATCAGCAATAAAACCTTTTTGTTGATCTTTCTGTCCATGCTTACATCTACTTTGTGATTGAACAAGATAAGTCTGAACGTACCCCTTATATGGATTCAATGGATAAATACTTTCTGAAACAGTGACACAGCTCCCATAACACTACATTTAATAAAGTATTCCTCTCTGTCTGTCAATTGTGTATACACGGTAAGTTGATCTCTGTTAGTAACTTTGAGAGAAAGGAGATATGCCCTTAAGGTCAGCTAAAATTTTTGCAATTGGATGCAAGTGAAGCGATTTCATCATTGTTGTTCAATTAGCAAAAACAGACAGGAAACCCAGGCAGCAGTCTAACTGATGGGGTGATTTTCAGATGGATATGCCACTGAGCTAAACAGTGGTGTACTTCTAGCAGCTGTTTGCTTAGATAGTGTTTTTAATAGATGATTCAGTGTCCCTGAGCAGACTGGTACTTATTTTCCATGAAAAAGTCCCTACTTCTCAGACTTTAGAAGGCTCATCAGAATGTTTAATTTCTTCTTAGCTTTCAATAAAGAAAACAATTCTATTAAAAGAGGAATTTTTCCTTAAAAACTTTTTTTTAATACTTTTTGAAAAAGAGGTACTGGAACAACTGGGAAATTTAACTTATAATTTGTCGTTAATTTTTTATCCAGCTTCTCAAAAAGCAGGGGAGGATTTTTAGGACCCAAATGAGAATTAGGTTTGCAAAGCCTCTCAGCTTTCACTGGAACTTGAATGTTTCTGTCTTTGAACCTTTTAAATATCCCCTCATAACAAAGATGCTGAGTAAGTGTGTCTTTCAGCTTGATTGAGGGCCAGATTTTAGGGTCAGAGTTATTTTTTAATGCCTGTTTTAGCATTTTTGGTACTTTCCACTCTCATAGTTATTCAGAAGTGTGGGTGAAATGGAAATGTCTTTGAATATTTATCGTGCTTCCCTTTCTATTACTTGCCATGCTTTTTATAGCCTTAATTTTTCCTTCAGTATTTATGATACATTCTGCCTAACTTCAATTCTGAGTAGCAGTTGTAACTGAGACTTAATGAAGTTTTTTGATGGTGAATATAGATGCATTCAAATAAAACATTTTATTGTAACATATTCCAAAACTAGCCAGTGGTATTAATTGCACTGTTAGTGATTCAATCAGTAAACTGAATTTTTAGTTTGTATAGCCTTACAATAAGAGCTAAGTAAATTGCTGATAGAAAAGAAATTAATCAAGTACCTGAAGTCTCACCTCATGGCTTATTTGGCAACAATTTATATTTTCTGTCTTATATTCCATTGAACTTGTTTATAGATATTCTTTCCTGTATACACTTAAAGTTGTTCACAAATATTTTTAATGAATATTTCCAAGCACTTCCTTGATTATAGAGTTTTTTTAAGCAGTTGATTGCAAGTAATTGGCAATCAAAATGCAAGCTGTGTTGATTCATTTTTATTAGACACATCAGTTATAGCAAGGTATTGTTTCTCTCCCCAGATGGAGGTTCCAGTTCAGGAAAAAATAAAACAGAGATTTCAAAGGGACTTCATAAAATACTTAAAGGTAAGTATGTTCCTCAGCATTTTACTGAGTCCAGAGCATAATGAGAGTAGTTATTTAAAGCAAGTTTCTGCTAATTGTGTTTATGAGTTTAACATACACCTTCTGTCTATGTTCTCCAATGTTAAATTTAAACTTGCTGCTTCCATAACATCCTTGCCAGGAAATTTACTTGCCAGAAGTATCCGTAGGGAGGGAGCAGAAAATGAATGTGAATGCAAATACAGCAAATGCTGGGTTAATTTGAGTGAATATTCAGGGGAGTAGGAGGTGCAATTCCAGTCTGATCACAGTCTAAACAATATATGTCATCTCTGAAACTAAAGGATTTAAAAAAAAGGCTTTCTGTGTACATTATCTAGCCACCCAAACATGTAGTGTATTTGATAATTCTTTGTTTTTCCCCCCTCCTATTTATAATCATACAAGATAAACAGATGTTTATCGTTTCAGGGGGTTTTTTTCCTTCCATCAGAACAAGAAATTTTAAAAAGCAATAAGATTGAATCAATTCTACACACACATATTGACAGATATGACCATCTTCCTCTGATGATGCCTGGTTTTATCATGTAATTTAAGGAATGTAATACACAGCACTGACAATGACATTTATCATGTAACCTTGAAAGACAGTTTGTCATACAGAGGGGCTCAGACCTCATTAAAATCTCATTCCTACCCAGCATCTGGTGATGGAGGACTTGGTACAGGTAAAGAAAGTTCATTGTAGGGTCAGAGCTTGAGGATAGGGATTAAATTTCTTCTGACATCTGCCAGGGCATAGAACTTCTGTGTAGGGGGGTTGTCAAAAGACAAGGGCATGTGGTAGATCTTTTTTTCTGGACAGCAGAGGGAAGGATCTGCCCTGTAGGATCTGCTGATTTTAGATCTCTAGCCGGTGGATTGACAGTTCAAGATACCATCTCCAACTGAATGTGACAGTGACTTAAAGCAACTTCATTTATAATATTTCTGAAATTATTTTAATTTCAAGGTTTGCACATGCACACATAGTTTCAGTGAAATTTAATATAATTGATAATGTGTTCACAGTTATCACCTACAATAAATTATTTTGTTACAGAATGTTTGCTTATTATGTATATAGTGTGTGAAAGAGACAAATTTTCATAATAGCTGAAGACATATTTGAAGTAATGTGACATTACTCTTGCAGAGTTTGAAATTGTAATCAACAAACTGTTCTTAACTTAGATGAAGAAAGCATATTAAACACAAATATTAACCATTATATCTTTCAGTAATACTTTAATGTAATAACAAAATGTTTTAAATATATCACCAAAGTATTAAAACTGATATATGCGTGTCCCATGCTGGTTGTAACACAACTTCTTTACTAAGGAGGAGGAAAGTCTTGCTTACCTGACAGAAATTTTCTCTTTGTCATTTACCAGGTATGTCTTTGTGGACTTAAAAGCACAAACACATCAAATATATCAAAATACTAGGTTTGCTTTCCAGTCAGTGTTACCTGGTAGGAGTACAAGGGTGGATTTTGATCCATCATATAAAAGACTTCTGACATATCTGCTCCACAGTAAAGCATTGTGATTAGGTACACAAATAAGAGTAATTGGCAAAAAATATCTAAGCACGGATGGATGTGATTCAGTGTAAGGACTTTATAGCTTATTCTGTACAAGAGCATGGAGAAGGAGGAAAAGGCAATGGGAGTATCGGTGGTTTGTTGCTAGGGCAGAACTGGGAGGCAGTGGTCTGGGCTCTCAGTTCTGCTACTGATACGCTGCATACAGTTAGACACATCATTTTCTCTTCTATTTTGTTGAATCAGCCACAGCATCTCAGAGTCACGATGAGGTAGTAAGCTCAGTTGCTGACGTGGGTGCCTTCTTAAATGGAAATTGAGGAAAGCAAACTTCTGCTGCAGTGTGGAGTAGGTGAAAGTTAACTTATTCTGTCACCCTCTGTTTTCTGCTTCTTCCTCTTGTGAAATTTTTAGTAGGAATAAAAGGACCATTGATTCTTCATGGGTGTTATGAGTTCATTAATGAAGTAGTTCTGAATAAGTTTTCAGTCCTGAGGATAGGCAAGTCAGAACTGGCTATGCATCATGGAGGAGTAACCAGACTTTTAAGTCAGTAAAATCAGTATACTTCTGGGGTGGTGCATGAGTATTGCCAGCCCATTATGAGCCCACCTCCCTATCTGACTGCCTTGCCTCTCTCCCTTTGCATCTAGTCAGATCACCAGTGTGCCCTGTGTTTTAAACTATGATGTGGCTGGGGGGAGGTGAAGGGGGAGTGTGGAGGAAGGTTGGAGAGAGGAAGTGTTTGAAGTTACCTGAGATGTTTAAGTTAAAAACTTTGTGTGACTTCATATTACTGGGACAAGACTCTCTGAAAATAGCAGGGATTTAAGGAGCACAGTGCCTCTTGGATATCCATCCTTTTAAGCATGGTTTCATTGGACACAAGCCAAGCAATCTATAGTCCTTGTGTGCTTATGATTGGTGCTTAAGGGATTGTTCATCCTTCCTGTGGTTTTCACACATAGCAGTTTGTGACAGAAGAGCACAGATGCCCCAAATGGTGTCCTTTGGGATTTCAGTAGCTGTCATGTCACAGTAATCCAGAGCGCAGTATGGGCTAATTTCTCCGGGGAGCATTTACAGGCTAAATTTGTAAGCCTGTGTTGATTGTTGTTTCCGTGCTGCTCCTTTTCGTATCACAGTACAATGCTGACCCAGGAGTTCGTGGCATGATGACCTGTACTAAACATTCAAACAACATAATACACTCAGTAACCACTCTAGAAAGTGGTTGTTCAGCGGCAAATGAAGCTGGTCAGCTGGCGACTCAGCTACACACACACAAATTGTCATTGCCTTAATTGCCATTATCTCTGAAAACCTGTCAACTTGCTCAGCAAATGGCTCTTGCACAGGGCTTGGAAGGCCATCAAATTCAGCCTGTTTTAGAGAGCTTTTATGACTCACTCCTCTTGAGTCAACAGCAGGAGGGCTTTCAGGGCGTTTGTGAACCATGAAAGGGCAAAGGTTTTTACTGCGAAGCAGAAACAGGGTAATAAATGACTCAGCCAACCAGTAGAGGAGGAGGAGGGAGACCACATTTTTCCAGGGTGTGGCCACAATATATAGAAGCTGTAAAGCTATGGGGAATCAGTGTGAGACCTTTTGCCCCTTCTCACCATGACTTGCTGTCTCAAACTTCTTCCTCACCCACCAAGGTGCTGGCCCATAGCTTGATGTCTGCAGAGGTCACCTCTCCACAACACTCAGCCCTTTCACTCTATGACATTGACTGGCATTTAGGTGAGGTTGGCTCTAGCCTGTGAAACACACACAACCTCTATTAGTGTATTAACCCAGCTGACCAGGTGGTAAAAGGCTCCGTACTACACTGAATGCCCTGAGAAGAGACTAATTTGACTACGACTCTCTAGCTGAGGAGAGAAATGGCAAATAAAAGGAAGGCTTTCTCCACATCAGGTATAATTAAGCTGCATGCAGCTTGGTGCTTCAGGATGCCATGAAGTTGGCAGTTAGAGAAATTTGTTGTCATTATGCCACAAGCAAACAGTTCAAACTGTAAACTCTGGCTGAAGAGATTTTTAAACTATGCATGGCCATTATCAAGATAAGTCATTTGAACAGGAGGAATAACACCATCTGCATTCCTAGTCATCAGTACTATCTGTTGTCAATGATGGTATCCTGGGTAGAATGCTTGGTTTAAATATATATACATATATATATATATATATAGTTCCTTAGTTCCTTACGTACTTTTAAGCAGTTTTTGGTCCATCTGTGAATTAAGACATGGCTGCTACAGCTTGGTGCTTTGTAGCTTAAATCTAACAGTGTAGAACTCTCTAATGTGTCTAACTCCTCAGTCAGTAGACTGGCTGTAGGCTTATTGCTGTGGGATGAGTAAAGTGATTTAAAGTAAATCATCCTAGAACTGTCTTCTCTGCTCTCCGAAGTGTATATCCTGTTGCTATTGCAGCTGGATCTTCATGTGAAAATGAAAACAGAATTTCGTTTGAAGCTTTAGTTCTCCCAGAGTACTTTAAAGCAGACATGATTTTATATTCACAACACAAAAACCTGATCCATTCAGTGTTTCACTTGAGCACGTAATTTACTTTCAATCTCCCTCTGAGTAGAGAAAGGTGATATGATAATAAATGAAAACATAAATTCTCTTGAATTGCTGTTCTTTTGCTTTTTATATTGCTGATGAGATTTTTGCTATCCTTGGTTTCTCTTCCTGACCATCTTTGAGTCTATTCAGTGACATTTCTTAATGGCTTCAGTTGGCTTTTAGAAGATAAGAAAATCCTCTCTCAAATCCAAGGGCTGATGAGACACTGAATCAGAATTTTTTCAAACCCAGGTTTACTTCAGATTCAATATGATATTTCTGGCCAGAGCTAATAAGAGAAAGGAGGCCCCTTGGCACAGCAAGTTATTTGGCATTCTTGCCCACAGTTGCCAGACATAAAGATCTGCTTATGGTAATTTGGAACAGGGACTTGAATTTATTTTTTTTTTTAAAATCTATTTCAGTTTGTCTTGCTCAGTTGGATACATAAGTACAAGTATGGATACATAAGCATTGATGGGGCCAAAGCAACTGATTCGATAACTTGTGGACATTCAGCAGGAGTGCTTTCAGCTACATCTGTAGTCATATGTGTTTCTCTTCTTTGTCTTTCATATCTCAGGAAATTGCTTTGACTATTTGGAAAAATCATGTTCAGCTTTCATGTTGCTTCAGAATTTTATCGTGAAAAGTCTTGATATCCTCCAGTTTGTGGGACAGAAGTAAATGCCAGAGCCTGAGAGTTTGTAATGAAATACAGTTTTTGTTTTCCAGACAGACCTGCCAGTGACATATAAATGCTGGCAGCACAAAGTAACTGTTGTGACACAACTTGTCAGGAAAGTAAATCTGGGCCTTGGGCTTTCACCAATTTGGGCTCCTGGTGACAGGTGTGCAAGTGGCTGCTGCCTGACTAGTCTGCTTGTATCCATAAAACCTCACACCACTAACTCACAGCAAAAAGGCTTGACATCCAGTGAGTGCCTGTTAGAAGACTAGCACAGAGCAAAAACCTTTCAGATATGATCAGATGCTATTACATCTCTTTTCATTTTACCAATGCTGTTCCAGTGAGCAGGATTTTATTCTAGAGAATGCAAATGGTGTGGTGTTGTCATAGCTGTCAATACTATTATGAGAAGGAAGAGCCAGCCTTAAATATTCAATGCCTAGCTCTTTCAGTGAGCAGTGTGCAGCAGACAATTTACTTTTTAATGTCTTTTAATGCAGTAACATACCCCTGTTTAGCTGTAGATACTGAATAAACAAGCTTTACTACTGATAGAGAAGTGCCTTTAATAAATGCCAACAACGTTACATTGCTGTAATCCACAGTATGGCAAGCGAGGTAAACAGGTTTATGCCATTGCTCATAAGATGAGGAAAAAAATTATTTTAGTTGATGTCTTTTTGTGGGAAGTCATGTTAATTGTAGTGGTTTTAACACGACAAGAGAGATTTTGGACAAGAGATTTC
>VYZS01077592.1:1489-14665 GCA_013400695.1 Neodrepanis coruscans | reverse complement strand
TGTGAAATAAACTGTGTTACTTGTGTGTTTTCTTTTTGGGTGTGTGTGGCTTCTCTCGGACATCTCTTGTCAGTACCGTGTTTTTTAGTGGTAAAACCACAACAGCAACGAATATGCAAAAATTAAATCAGTTTTTTTGAATGGACAAGGAATTGTATTTATAGGGTGAGGAAGAGTTTTGACAATGTAAAGAAAGTATTATTTAATTGTTTTAATTTTCTTGACACAGTAATGATAATATCAAAGACTGAAGTCATAAAATACAGATTTGGAAAAAACTCTGACTTCAGTGAGTTGCAGACAAAAAAACTGCATGCTCACCTTCAGATGTTAGGGTAAGATGTCTTTTAAAGTTTAGATCTAAACATGACTAAAAATGTATGAAGGCAACTTAGTTTTAACACAAGTTAGCTATTCACAGAGCTGTAACAGAATGTATGTATTTCACCTTGGAAAAAATATTTGGACATTCATTATCTTGTCACTGTACTCACATGGGTTTTTCTACCTCTCTTGGCCTGGCTCTGTAAACACCTAAGGATTTTACAGTAACTGCTGATTTTGGAGCTGGCCCAAAGCCAAAGAGCTACTTGTTGCAGTGTTTTGCTTTGCATCATCCCAATTTTATATCTAATTTTATATCTATCTGTGTACAGACATAGATATAGCCTGCAAAAAGCACACAAGGTGTTTTCAGGCAGCCTGAGCTCTGCTTATAAGGCCAATGTAGATGAATAATGCTGGGTCCCGGGAATGCTTTAAATGCCAGGTAGTTCTCAAAATCCCTATGTGATGTAAAAATAGACAGAGTTCTTGTCTGCTAGGTCTTGGTCTCCACACTACTCTAGATAGTGCATGGGAAGAGTTCAGAAAGGGATCTAATGGAATCACCAAGAAAAATCACAGAATCATAGAATCATCAAGGTTGTAAGAGACCTTCAAGGTCATCCAGTCCAACTCAGCACAAAAACTCTGTAACCCCTAAACTACTAAACCATATCACCCAGGGCCAGATCCAGATGCCTCTAGAACACCTCCAGGGATGTTGATTCCACCACCTCCCTGGGCAACCTATTCCAATGCCCAACCACCTTAACAGTGAAATTTTTTTTTCAGTTATCTAATCTTCAGTTCAGACACATTTATTCAAGATTGTAAGAGGATTCTGTCTACAAAAAACAAACAAACAAAATCACTTCTTAAAGCAAAGCATTTGTGTCTATTTAAAATGTTGAAAGGTGGTGATGTTGGAATGTGATGATTAACCTTTCTAAAGCAGCCTATTATTTGGAATATTTTTTCACAGTGTGTAAGAATCATGACATCGACAGATTCTCCTATAGTTATTCTATGAATGTCAAAGGAAAACAATAAAATTCATATTCCCCATGTGAATGTAGAGTATCATAAATGCTATATCAGTTTTTCCACCCTTCTTTGAATGCTTCTACGGAGCTCTCTTTTTAAGCTTTTCCAATATAAATGACATAATTTAGGCCTTGTAAGATGTTTCAGTGATGAAATATTGCTTTTCCTTCCTCTGAAGTAACCAAGTTATGAACTCCAGTCCATAATAAAGAATACTTTGAGCATTTTATACAATTATGGTTTCATGACAAAATACTGAAAGTCCTTGGGTAGGAGATTTAAGGAATTCAACTGAGTCTTCAGATGTTTGAATCTCCCCAGTCTCACCTTCCACACAGAAATAATTTTATATATATATGTGTGTGTGTGTGTGTGTATCTATTAATATAGGGATAGGTATACCTATAGATACCTATAGATATGGCTATAACAATATAGATATACTGGATCCATAGAAACACAAAATCATAGAATGATTTAGGTTGGAAGGGATCTTAAAGGTTATCTAATTCCAACTTCTCTGCCATGAGCAGGGAACCTTCCACTAGACCAGGTTACTCTGACCCCTATCCAGCCTGATATTCATCTTTATTCTTAGTACTGGTCCAGTCTTAGTCTATAAGTTTCATACATATTCAGAGTATATTGCTGATTCAGCAAGCTATTGAAATGTAAAATAACTTCAAGAATGTGATTCGCACATTTTAATGTGAGTTCAAACTGAAACTGAGATCCAAGAAGGATCAGCTAAAAGAACACACGTCAGTATCAACACTTTATTCCTTTCAGCTCAGTCTAAACCCCTGTAAGCGTATCTACAACAGTTATCCTGTTTGGAATTTCTAGTACTCCATATGATTGGAATTTGAAAATTAAAAATCCTCCAATGCTCTGCTCACAGGTGTAGCTCTGACTAGAAAACAGGAGACCAGTCTTGATTCAGATTTTCTCATTAGTAAGATACATAAGCAGAAAAATACGTAGTGTAAAGATACAATTCAGTTCTAAAAATGCACAGCAGTATTACCTAGCCTTACACAGCAGGACAGGTTCCTTTTCCAGGTTGCTTTCATGTATACTCAAAATATATGCGGCTACTGAATGTATAAATCATATAACTTTCCCATGGTATCCAAGGATCTCAGGAAAAACTTTTCAGACAGAATGTGGAAGGGAAGAATATACAGGAATTTGAGCAACACATTTGTCATCTCAGCAATCCTTTGAGGCAGGTAGTCACTTCTAAAGAGTAATTCAGCATTCTGTCAAAGCTCAGTGTTGAAATACCAGTGATGCAGATGACTATCAGACCAAGCAGTAGATTATTTAAAGTTCTAGAGAAATGGGAATTGAAAATACAAAAAGCAATTATCCATTTTTTCTGAATCACAGAAGTGTTGAGGATAGAAGGGACCTCTGGAGATCATTTGGCCCAATCCCTTGCTCAAGAAGGGCCAGTTGTCCGAGACAAGGTCCAGATGGCTTTTGAGTATCTTTAAGGAGGTAGACCCCACAACCCCTAAAGGCAGCATGTGCCAGTGCTCAGTCACCCTCACAGTAAAAAAATGTTTCCTAATGTTCATATGAGCTCCCTTGTGCCTCAGTTTGTGTCCACTGCCTCTGATCCTGTCACTGAGCATCACTGAAAAGAGCCTGGATCCACGCTCTTTGCACTCTTCCTTTAGGTGCTTGTACACATTGATCGGATCACCCCTGATCCTTCCCTCCTCAAAACAGAACAGTGGCATCTCTTTCAGCCTTTTCTCATATGAAAGAGGCTCCAGTCCTTTAATCATCTTAGTGGCCCTTCAGTTGAACTGTCTGCGTTATGTCCACGTCTCTCTTGTACTGGGAGTCCAGAAAGATGCAAAACTCTAAGTGTGGCCTCACCAGTGTGATGAGTAGATGGGAAACATCCCAGGATACCAGTAATCCCTTTGATTGCAGGGCATATTGCTGGCTTATGCTCAGCTTGGTGTCCACAGGATCTGCAGATCCTTTTATTTCAAATCTGCTTTCCAGCTAGTTGGCCCCCAATATAATACTGGTGCATGGGATTATTCTTCCCTAAAGGGAGGACTTCACACTTCCCCTCATTGAACTTCATGACACTCCTGTCAGACCATTTCTCCAGTGTGTCTAAGTCCACCTGACTGGCAGTAAAACCTTCTGGTATACCAACTACTCCTCCCATGTTTGTATCATCAGCAAACTTTCTGATGCACACTCTGCTCTATCATTCAGAACATTAATGAAGATGTTGAACAGAGTTGGATCCAGTATTGGCTGACGGGGTACTCTGCTAGTTACTCCAGTCAGACTTTGCACCACTGATCACCACCCTCTGGGTTTGGCCATTCAGTCAGTTTTCAATCCATCTCAGTAGATACTTACAGAAGCCCTTTTTGTTACTCTTGACATCCTGTACCAAGTTCAACTCCAAGTGAGCTTTGGCTTTCCTAATCATGTCTCTGCATGCTCAGTTTGTCTCTATACACCTCCCATATTACCTGCTTCCACCTTCTGTGTTATTCCTTTTTATGACTGAGTTTTGCCAGGAGCTCGTTGCTCAACCACACAGGACTCTTGACTTTTGCCTAACTTCCTGCATGTTGGGACAGACTTCTCCTGAGTGGAGGTGATCCCTGAATACTATCCAGATTTCCTGAACCCTTCTTCCCTCCAGAGCCTTTTATAATGGGATTTTTCCAGGTAGCCATGAAGAAGATACAGTCCGTTCTCCTGAAGTCTAGGGCTGTGAACTTGCTTTTTGCCTTGGTCTCTCTTTTCAGGTTCCTGAAATCCACCATCTCATCTCAACAACCAAGGCTTCATTGGACCTTCATCCCAATGAGGCCATCCTCATTTTTGTGTTAGAGCTCTGGCAGAACACCTCTCCTTATTGACAATTTCACTGTGTCACGAAGTTATCATTAATGCTCTTCAGTAACCTGCTGTATTGCTTATGCTCTGCTCCTCCAGGAAATATCAAGGGAATTAAGTCCCCATGAAGATCAGGGTCTGAAAACATGATGTTGCTTCTGGCTATCTGTACAGGGCTTCATCTGTTTGCTCTTCCTGGTCAGGCAACCCATAGTAGACACCAGCTGCCAAGTCATCACGACAAATCTACCCTTTAATTCTCACTCATTAGCTCTCATCATTCATCTTCAGGCAAACCTCCATGCACTCCAGTTCTCTCCTTTTCTACCTGGGCAGTTCTTCATAAAAAGCCTATATTTCACCACTGCAGAACTCCAATCCATCCACTGCCTCTTTGAGATTCCAAGACCCTACCCCTGCAGCTGCACACAAACTTCTAATTCCTCATGTTTATGTCCCATGTTGTGTGCCTTAGTGTGCAGGAACTTCCTCATGTACATGAAAATTCTTGAAGTGTCCCCACATGAGCCCTGGTTTATTAATTTTATGTTCCTCCTTGTTCACATCACCCCAGGTGCTTTGCTTGTCAGCCTGTCCATCACTCCCTCAGAGCTGCATAAACTCTCTCCCTCCCTCATGGCTCCTGGTTTAAAGCCCTCTTTATCAGAACAGTCACTCCACAGCAAAGATACCTGTGCAAAGATATCACTGCATGTCATGTCAGGTTGATCTGCTTATTGCAGCTGTAGGGTTGACACTGACAAATTTTTGCTTGAGTAATATCTACTGTGAACAAGGGGAATCTACAGAGCCTAGTAACTATATTCATGGCTCTATGAACCCCTACAATATGGAGGCATCTATAAATGCATTTCCATGCTTTATCCCTCCTTTCCTCTGTGGAGGCAAATCTCATCATGAAAAACAGACAGGAAGGAGTTAAGATTTATTCCTATGGAACACATTAAGTTTAGAAATCTAAAAACACATGAAAACTCGGAGGATATACATCCATATACGCAATATGTAATTCAGTAAACATGGTAAGAACTAGCTCAGTATTTAATTATGGACTGTGGTTTAGGTTTTTTTTTCCTTCCTGATTTGAAATAGAAACAGAAAAAAGATTAGTAAGCACATCCAGTGAGATGAAAGAAGTAAAAGAAAGGAGGAAGTAGAAGACAATCCCATCCCATCACTGCCTATTGTCAACTGACTAATTTTTTGCACAAAGCATAGCCTCTTTTAGAGCCTCCCATGCTTGAGATGGAGGACCCACAGCTGCCCCCAACTTTTCCAAATAATGCTGTACAAATTGTGCCCATTAAAGATAACGTTGTTTGAAATTTTTGAAGAATGAACTATTTACTTAGTTTTGAAAAACTCACAATAGTAGCAAAAACTTGAATGGCTTTGCCAGTCAGAAAGTAGATATACACACAATGACCTTCTCTTTTATTTGGTCAACAACACTTAGTTATCCTGCTTGCTTACAGTGTATAAAATTTTTCAAAGGCAACTAATGAATGCTGATGATACTCTACATTTGAAAGATATTGTCACCTGGATTCAGAAAACTGCTGTTCAGAAAAATTATGGAACAGCAGTAGCAGCAGCAATCACTGCAGGATGTGATAGGAGAGAAAGGATGTGACATCATATCCCTAGCTACAGACATTGGAAAGAACAAATAAATTTCTAACAAAAACACAGCTACATCTTATTTTGTTTCAGCATTAAAGTCTAAATGAACATCATCATTCAATTGTATTCTGGGCAAGAGCCCAAATTCATCTTTGCAGCAGTTGATTTTGAAACATTACAGTCAATCATATCTTCTCAATTTGTACTTTCAGGCTTTCCCTATCCTTCTGGTTTCCATTTCTTGTTTGGAAGCCTTGAGTCATTCACCCTGGCAAGACGACCAACCTAAATCAGTTATTTTCTCTGACTTATACTGAAATTGGGATCTTGCTTAGTTTGTTGTTTTCTTCCTCTGTCTTTCACATAATTTTCCCTTTAAGGATCTAATAAAGCTGATTGAAGGCGTAAGCACAATATTCCCTTTCTTCTGTTGCTGTCAAACCCAAGGCACTTACCCACATTGTTTTATAATTGAAACAAAACCCTCTTAGGTCCAATTCTGCTTTCATTACCACTGCATTATCTCAAGTATAAATAAAAGACCTGGGTTTCATGACCGCATTACTTACGTTAAACAAATGCACAACTTTCTGATTTTACAAAATGTCTTATTTCAACAAATGGAAGGAATTTTGAAGACATGATTGGTAAAAAGGTGGGTGTTCTTCAAAATTAGGAAGAAAATATGTTTAAATATAATAAAATTTGCTAGAGTTTCATTTACACCAGGAAAAAGTTACCTTTTAATTTCACGATATGTAGCATGTTGTGAATTTATTATTAACGGAAAGTAAACAACTGAAAACAGAGCAATATTACTTTAACATAGCTATTAGTGTGAAATGATCTTTCTGTTGTCCAAGCTGGACAGTAAAAAGATTTTAAATTTCCAGAAGTTTAAGAAATACTATCAAATGCTTAGTGAAGGCAGGCGTAAATTAGTACCTGAATGTACTGAGAATAAGGCACTTATATTTAGCCATTTATTTTGAGAGATGCAAGTCACTAATCAGCTCATACATATAATGCATCCTCAATCATAGGACCTACAACCATTTGCCCAGCTGAAGAGGTATGCCATAGGGAAAGCTGAGTGTCATTCTGGGACAAATGGCACAAAATTCAGCATCGTTGAAAAGATATTAAAGGTTCAATACGTTCACGGAAAACCAAGTTTGGATATTCTGTTGATCTCTGAAAAGCTTTTTTGATCTTGTGAAATATGTATGTTATCCTACTGCAAATGTTAAACACACATCTCTACAGGAACCTCATATAAAGCTATGAATGACACAGTTAGCTTAGCTGCCTTCTGAATTTCCACTAGGCAAATATACTTATTTATTTATTCTGTGTCTCCTAGGCAGATATCTACCATTTTAGACACTAGTACTAAATACTATGTCCTTAGTTTCATAGCGTATTTAGCTTTTTTTTTTTTCCCCTGTGCTTTCATTGCAACATGTGAGAATTAAGGAAAAAACATAAATTTTTGGCAGCAAGTAAATGTAATATAGAATTATATGTTACCACGTAGTAACAGTGCCTGTAGTAACAGTGATGTTATATTATATGCTGAAAGAAGATCCAAATGTCCAGCTATAAGAACACTAGAAGAAGAGTAATTAATGAAAGAAAACCCTCAAATTAGTTAGGACAACAGAGAGTATGAAAAGTGACTAGTTAAAAAGGAAGAGACTGTCAATAGTACTTCAGGAAAGTACTAAACAGTGGAGAAGCTGGCTCAGAAATAATCAGACTGTCCAAGAAATGGATTAATAATCAGCCTCAATCTACCTCACTTATTGAAAATGACAGTCATCATCGTATTTACTGCATGTGGGTCAGATTATGAAGTTATTATGATCCATCATCCATGTGACTGTTATTCTTACTGAGAAATGAGTCTTTCATCCATGAGTTTTAATCACCTCTCAATCTTTTGGTCAAAATCCTTGCTAATTTCTTGGCTTGGAAAGCTGCACTCAGAATTTATATGAGTTACAGGACACACTTAATATAAATCCCCCAAGAAAGGGGAAGATGAAACTTCCCTACTCGTGTCTGTGGCAGCAAAAAGTAAAGAGTAAAAGAAGGAATCTTTGTTAAAATGTCTTTCTATTCAGATGACAGTCTTTTTACTCATACTACATATTTTTCACATGCTTTCTGTGTTTTGCTGTACCCAAGCACCTAAACCAAAATAATCTAAGAAGTTGAAGGTGTAGCCTTGCATTGTAACACACAACATAGCTTCAACAATTCGCCGTGTATGGAAAAAAGACATCTTGTTCTAGATAATTTTCCCCAAGGATGATTATAAATTAATTATTTAAGTGGCAGATTGTTACCATGTACTGTTTTAGTAATAGATGTGTGAATTACATTAAATTGGATTTTTAAAATTCTACATATGCTTATACCTCCACCACCTACTCTGCAAGTGCCAAGGGCCTCAGAAGCTGGGCTGACACTGCTGCTGAGGGAGTTATTGCTGAGGGGATGGTGGCAGCTGGTGGGTGGTGAGGCAGGACCCTGCTGGATGCAGCATGCTCTGCTTGCTCCCGCTGCTGCCAGCCTGGCTGCAGGAGCAGCAGTGCTCCCTGCCACCACTGCATGTGCCTTCTGAACACTTCTCTTGTAGCCTGGCTCCAACACTAGACAACGAAATACTGGTTTACCCCATCCTTCTAAGAAGCCTTAAGCTGGTCTGCTTGATATAATTCCGGTTGAAATCAGTGCAAATGGCAGTGTTATTATCACTGGCAGCTGGTCTAGTCTCTTACAAAATTACCTGCATGTAATCACTAGCTGGGCTGTAGAATGGGTCTACATGTCTCATTTCTTACAACTGACAGCATTTCTTTCCCCAGAGACTTTCCATCTAGCTGCCCCTTTGTTTGCAAGAGGAACGAGTTACAGACATGCCAAAACAGCTTTGCCTAGAGCTTCTGAAACAGAAAAATTCTTCATTACATTTTGGATTGTCAGAACTGGCAGACTGCTTCATTTGTTCAGGAGTTTTAGTTGTTCAAACACTAGAAGAGAATTTATGGGCTTTTTTTCTCCTTCTGCCAACAGTACTGCCATAACTGGTACGACAGGAAGCAGTCACTGTTTCAAAGTAGCTCCACACCTATGTCTACTGAAGCTAAAGAATGTAAGAAAATAATTTTTTGTTTTGATATCAGAGGGGAAAAAACAGAGTTTTGGGACTATGTGCTTAGAAACCTATGCCTGACACTAAAAAAAGAAAATTACAGAGAGGATAATTAGATGTGTTTTATGAAAAGGACTGACAGCATTTCTCTTTGTTAGACTGATGTGATTCATTAAAGGAAAAATCATGAGCAAATTTCTGTGCTTGTCCTGGAAATATGTCCCACTTAAATTGGTTGTGACTTCATAAAAATACAACATTAGGTTGTTTTAATTTCATCAGAAAAAATGTGGCTCAGGAAGGAAATTTTTGATTGCAAGTTAATGTTATCCTCCATTGGCATAAGTTATACTCTTCAATACTCACATTTGTAGTCCCCAGGGAGTTATATGACTCCATCTATTCTTTCCCATCTGCTAGTTAAACACGAGATTCAAGAGCCTTTCGGTCTCATTATACAGATTAGTGATTCTCCCAAGAGGACTCTAGGTTCATGATACAGTGAATAACTCACAACGAGATTCTGAAGACCAACTTTCAGAGATCATTTTGTGTCTGTATGAGTTTTGCACCTGCAATTATTTGTGCTTTAATTTAGGTTAGTTCAATGTTTTTAACTTACAGATGCAATCAGTGATGTAGATATTCAAACTGAACTGAACTGCAGGCAACCATAACCGCAGGTGCAAAATTTTGTCTGTAATTACTTAAACCCATAAACACATTTATCTTCCAAAGCCTAACGTAAAACTAGATGAGTAGTGGTTTTATATAGTGTTTTTAACAAACTAAAAAATGGGCATATTTTTCCTACTTTTGGAAAAATCTCAAGACTGCTCTTTTTAGCATTAAAAAGAATAGTGTATCATTAAATATATACAAACATGCACATAATAATTAATTAGATTTCATCTTTTAGCATCTTGACTTTTGGAGTATTTTTCTTACTACCTTTACAGTACCTGTATCAGGATAATAACAAAAGATTCCTGATTTTGTAACAACAATACTGCTGATAGTTGCACAAGCAGTCAGCAAAAGTTCCATACACACTGAGATTAAAGTGAGAAGAATTCGTAGCACTACTTAGGTAGTGTGTACATGCATATGTACACATACTGGCACCTGAATTTCCACCTGGTGGGCAGTTGTGTTATCTAAATGTATCACAGGAACCAAAGGTATTACTGCACAGACGTGTAAGGAAACATGGATGAATAACAACTACCTGCCTAAAGATGGTCATAATACCTGGGTGTGTCATCAAAACTGGATTCTATTATAAGAAAGCTATTAGAAATATTTTAAGTACTTGGAAATAAGAAAACTATTCTTTGAAAAGCACAGATTTCTTACTGTAAGAAGTAACAGTTACTGTCCCTAGGTGCAAGGACTTTACCTAGGTGCAGAAACAGTGTCATAGATCTTTTCCTCCACTGGTGTGGCATCATGCAGTGCAGTGTGATATTGTGAGGGCCCAGGTGCAAAGCCAAACTCCAGTGCCTTGTTCCATATAGCCTAGGTTACACTCTGTCATATGAGGACCTGTATTATATGCTGTCACTTGTGGATGCAGGAGCAATGCACAAAAGATCTGCATTACACGCTAACTACCATGGACACAGGAGCAATGTCCTCCTACTCTTCACGCACCTAAAAGGCCCTAAAAATGCCATCTGGGTTAATTCATTTTTCTCAGTGTTACTCCAGTCTAAGAACACATAGAATTAACAGTTAATACAACCTTTTTTTTTTGTCACGATACATTGAAAAAATGAAAGCTCCCTTTTCAGTTAATATGCAGCAGTGCTTCCATACAGATTCCACCTTCAGTATTATAATAGACCCACACTATGACAACATTTTTCTTGTCCTTCTCACACTATTTAAAACATAAAGCACTATGATGTCATGTGATTACTTTGTTTAGAGAGGTGACTAAACTTTATTATTTCTCAAAGAGAAACAGGACAAGCAAGGTAGGGTTAATTGACTGAGAAACAAAGATTTACCAGAGGATTCCAAACAAAATTTTACTGTTAGACTACTAGAAACATATTTTGCAAAGCTTTACACCGGTGACATACTTTAATACCGTTACTGATGAAAAACTTGTTATAAGATTGCAACACAGATTCACGTAAATATTCTTCGAGACCAGAGCAACAGGCAAGACAGATATATGAAAAACAGTGAAATTGCTATCCTAATTATTATTAATTCCTAATTATCCCAATTATTATTATTGCTGCTTATTATGCAGTCATCTACTCCTGTTTTATGTAACCATGTCTCACCTGCCAAGAGCCTCCTCATCTTCATAGATATCTATAAAGAAACCTGACAGGTTTTTTCTTATAAAGTAATTGAGTCTGCGTCTTGGTGATATGGCAGTTTCTATGGAATTATTTATTTTTTTAAAAAGCTTGCAATGTGTTCTTTGAGCAGCAGACCTGCCTCAGCAGGTTGGACCCGAACATCTCTTTTGAAATGTTTTCTTTTTCTCAGTATACTCTTCTGATCCAGCACTCTTCAGTATACTCTTCTGATCCAGCACTCTTCACAACCTGAATTCTTCTGCAGAAAAGAAATTTTGCAACTTTGACATTGAATAAACAAACAAATGAACGCTCCCTCTTAAGCTATTTTTAAAGCATACAAAGTATTTTACTTTAAAAAAAATGAACATGCTATTTTACAGCCTACAGCATACTTTTTTTGTTGTCAAATTTTCTGCATTTTATAACTTAAAGTAATAGTACCTTTATGAACATCAATATGTCAAAAAGCAACTAATTTTGGATCAAATTTTATTTTCTTCTAGATCTCTAATTTTCTCTGTGTTTCCAAGAGAATCTTTTTTTTTCCTGTGTAGCTCACAAACATGCCACAAGGCTCGCTTGGTAACTACCTCTGAGCTGGAAGTAGAAATCAGTCAGATTAGCCAGAGATTAGCACTGCACCTCTGCAGCAGTACTGTTTGCCATGATCTCACATCTAAGTGCAACTATAATTTGCAACTACACTACTTCCCTGTTCACCATCATCAGAGAGCACTACAAAGTCAATATAAACGACACCAGGCATGACTAAATGATTGCCTGGTATTCTACAGACTTCATTTAGAGGCATGTGAAAACCTTATCTGTGGGCAGTACAGCCAGCAAGTACATAAAAACACATTTATGTTGTTTTATCTGGCATAACAGGCAGGTTCCTTGCAAATCCGTCCCTAGAAAACCGCTGTAGAAGACAAGAAAGTCTGGGCTACAAGCAGTTTTGCAAGGCAATAGTGGGCAGAGACCTCCAAGTGCAATGATTTCTGCTGTAATTGTAGCACCTCTTGAAGGAACAAGTGTAAAGTCATTTGGAGCACTGGGCATCAGCAGGCAATGCTCAAAAAAAGGTATTGGTACATAACACAGTAGGTTCTTCTGTGCGTTCTGTTTTGCTGTAATGTAAAATGCTGAAAACTTCATGAGTGTCACTGAGCTTTTAATAAAATCTATATCTGCAGTTCAAGAAAGAAATGCACAATTCATTATTTTGTACTGAAAATATGTAAAACTGGCAATACAGTAAAAAAAACCCACAAAACATCAGCACTATTGACAACAGCCTTGTATTCCTCTTTCGGGTCAGACAAGGATATCACTGAAGCCAGCTGAAAATTATCTCAAAAGCTGCATAAATAAAAACCCAGAGAACTCATAAATTGTTAAGCAGTAGTATTTCTGAAAGCAGTAGTTTATCTTTCATTCTGTCATGATGTGCTGGTTGGTTTATGATGTCTTTTGCCTCCAAAAATAACACACTTTTTAGTAAACAAATTTTTACACTTTCTTTTGCAAAAGTGAGCAACAGAGCTCTTTATTTTAATACCATTTATACACATCTTTTGCAAAGAAGTTTTAAGAGAGTTTGGAGGACATAACTACCCCTTTGCTTTCAAAGACTACATATGCCTTGAGTTTATTTCTTTAAACATTCAAGTCTTTTTTGTACCTGTGGTTCTTTCTATTTTTCTGCTGTTTTAATCTATGAAGTCTATAAACCCAGTTCCAAGTAAAAAAAGCTTGGTACCATTAGATCTCCAGAAATGCAACAGAGCAGAGTACTGC
>VYZS01077591.1:0-12952 GCA_013400695.1 Neodrepanis coruscans | reverse complement strand
GATGGGCTAGCCTGGCAATGGCGACGGGTACATTCCACTCCTGCAGGCTGGCGGAGGCAACAGCCAACTCCCACATGGCTTGCCTGGCAGGCGCAGCCCTGCGGCAGCAGCATGGCAACCGCAGGACGCCCAGCGCGGTGCCAGCTCAGATGCCGGTGGCAGCGAGGAGGTGCCACTGCCGATGTTCGCCCCACGACTGCTGCGGGCAGCGGGAGTGCCTGTTGCCTCCCCTCCCCGTCAGCACTGTGGCGCAGCAGGTGCAGAGCTGCCCCACGTCCCGGCAGCAGCGTGGCGCCGCCGCTGGGTGCTGCCGGGTTCTCAGCTTGACTGCCCCCGCGCTGTGCGCATATGCAGTATGCTTCCCGTGTGCATGAAATGCGGCGCTGAACAGAGTTGTTGGTGGCCCTTGCAGCGGGGGAACCACCCTGCCGCGAGTAGCTGCTGCTAGCACAGGTTGAGGGCAGCCAGGGTTGGGTTGCCGGGGCTCCCAGGGTGCCCCATCGTGCCTGCAGGTGGCCCCAATCTCCCATCAGGCTCTGGCCATGTGGTAGAGCCCCACCATGTTGCCCCATGGTGAGATCTTGCAGGGGATGAGTCCTGGGCGCCAGTTACCCAATCCGGAGGCAACCTGCCCCCGGAAGGGACTCTGAGATCGCGCAGGATTTGCTCCCCATAAAAGTGCGATCCCAGGTGCCATCTTTCTCTTTTCGGGCTTGTCAGTCATCGGAGTAAGATCCCTGCTCGTCTTGGCGCAGTATTTTTAAGCGGCACAGGCGGCATTGCAGCTCCAGCGGCAGTGGCAAGGGCTGAAGACCACATCATCCCATCAGCTGTGGTATTTATTCCCTGGGGAGGGGCGGGGGGGTTCCCTGGGTTCCTTTAATTTTCCAGTGTTTTTCAGGAAACCCTAGCGAGAACCCGGTGTCATCCTAGCTTCCTCCCTCACACCAGCCACTGACCTTGGAAGAGCTTAATTTGTCTGTGTTTTCATTGTCGTTTTTTTTCTGTGTGTGTGGTTTTTTTGTTCTTGGTCTTCTGTTGTGTTTTCTCGTCACTATCACGCCCCCTAGGGTCCGAAACCAGAACAGGAAGCCTTTGGCAAGAAAAGGAAGGGACACTGATGCTAATGGGAGTGAGTAGTGCTCTGATTCAACAGATGTCAGAAGGGCAGGTACATCTTCCACTAGACCAGGTTGCTCAGATCTTTGTCCAACCTTGCCTTGAACACTTCTAGCGATGGGACAACCACAACTTCTCTGGAAAACTACTTTCAGTGTCCCACCACCCTCACAGTAAAGATTTTTTCCTAATAGCTAATCTAAACCTACTCTCTTTTAGTTTGAAGCCATTCTACTTTTTCCTACTACACCTTCTTTTTCACTGAGGAAATTCTGAGCCCACCTGAGCTCAGAACCTCATAAGGCTTTGGAAAACCACAATTAATAGGACAAAAGACAACTACAAATAAAGGAGTGTGGCAGCAAGGCTGAAAATGTGTCCCACAAAGGACTGTAGAAAACCATATACCCAGTGTACATCCAGTCTGTGTGCATTGAGAAAAAACATACCAAAACAGGAATTACACAGTTCATTGTTTGAAAGTGTTTACAAACACAGTGTGAGATGCATAGAAAACAACTGGGGGATTCTTCAGAGTAGCAATGGAAAGTGTTTCTTCAGGGCAGTTTAGCTTGGAGAAGAGAAGGCTGAGGGGTGACCTTATTGCTCTCTACAACTGTCTGACTGGAGATTGTAGCCAGAGGGGGTCAACCTCTCATCCTAAGCAAAAAGTGACAGGACAAGAGGACATGGCTTCAAATTGTGACAGGAGAGGTTCAGTTTGGATATCAGGAGGAAAGGGTTGTTAAATACTGAAATGGGCTGCCCAGGGAAGTAGTGGAGTCATCATCCCTGGAGGTGTTCAAGAAAGACTGGACATGGCACTCAGTGCCATGGTCTAGTTGACAGAGTAGTGATCAGTCAAAGGTTGGACTTGATGGTCCTGGAGCAATTTTCCAAACTAACTGATTCTGTGATTCTGTATTCATAGGAATATTATCAAGTGAAACATTCAATAACTTAGGTTGAGCACAAACAAAAAAAGCACTTGGTGCCAATAGTGATGCTTACAAATCATTTATTTTTTATTGCAGGGTGGTAAGATGAGACAAACATTGTACTGTTTCTCTGATATATAGGTGATGAGACAAAAAACCCTAGAACAATACTAGATTTGTAGCAATAAGAGAAAAGCTGAACATTACCAGGTTCAGGTGTATCTGCCTTCTCTTTCTGATCAGCAGATGCACTTCTGGAAAGACAATTCATGTTTTTCAGGACATAGGTGAATTTTCAAAGGACTAAATACCAGAGAAACTGTAGTCCTACCACAAGTTCAAAATTTATGTTTTCATAAAACTTCTTCTTAATTTTTTTTTTCTAAGTAAGGTGACATCAAAAGGGAACAGTCCATAGTGCTGGGATTGGGCCATATAAGTTCCAAACCCAAAAAACCCTGCAACATATTTTATCATAAATTTCTACAATAGTTACAGGGGAAAAAATTACTGGGAAGTTAGCTGATGCCATTTATGCTGCTTAAATTATTACCAGGGCTCTAGTGATCACCTGATGAAACCAGAGCCTGAGTTCAGGGGCATTTTTAATCGTTTTGGAAAGCATAATTTCAAGGGTTTATTTAGTTTACTGAAAAACCCAACAACTTGATAGCATGGATTGAACATGATGAATACCTAAATAACCTGCTTTCTCTTTTGGGAAAAGTAGTGAAAACATAGAGACCAGTAGCTTTGAAAACGTGAGCAATACTTAGATGCCAGTTCTAAAACCATCAGATCCATAACTGGATAAACAAACTTAAATACTGTGCAGTAGAAATTAAATGCCAGCAAATTATTTCTCTGTGGTGTAGCCAACCATAGTATCTTAAAAGCATTGATGTATAAAACTGTTCAGCATTCATGGGTTTTTCAGTCTTAATAGATAGCCTGGGGTTTTCACTCTGCTGAGGTACTGCAGCAGAAAGCACAGAATTAAGCTGGCTGAAAACAATTCGAGGGACAGTTTGGAGTCGATGTCTTAAAAAAATTGGGTTAACATTGCAGGTTTATGGCTTGTGTGAGTGTGAGCAAAACCAAAGTATCACTTGCCCAAAGAAAGGAAGAAGTTTTGGCCTTTGTCCATTGATATAAAAACTGTATAACTTTATCTATGAGAAGCCAGCCTTAGCTGAAACTTCCCATAAACTGATTAATTCCATGGTCAAAAGGCACCTGGCACACTTATCATCTACTGAAACTGCAGAAGCAATTTTTCTTCATCTACAAATGGATGCAAATTGAATGTTAAACTGGAATAGTCACTAGGGACTTGGAGTAAAAAATAGATAAGAGAAACTAAAATGTAAGTGCCTGAGAGGGTTTTTCATTTCTGAGAGCCAACATGATGGGTAACAAAGGAGATATGTCATAATAGGTTGCTTCATGGTTGCAAGACATTAGTCTCTTGGCTGGACATAGTAGAGGAGTTGACAACATCTCTTGCAAAGTCACGAAAGACAAGTCAAAAGCAGCATTGAGTAGGGTAACATGACTCTTTTCAACATGGCTAAAATATAATGAAAATAACAACACTAAAATGCATTTAGGAAACAGCAAAATGTATAGGCAAAACTCACTCATAATAGTAAAAGATCAGACAATCATAGAGTGGTTTGGGTTGGAAGGGACCTTAAAAATCATCTAGTTTCAACGCACAATAAGGTATTTTCATAGTTATACTATTTTCTTTCAAGTTAAATGTGGCTGTGGGGAAATAATTGCCAATATACAGTTACATATTTTGTTAAGGTGTTATTAGTTTCAATCTGCCTGATTTTTATTACATTAATATCCATGCAGATACAGTTTGCATTTTATTTACAGAAATGTACCAATTTTGTTGGTTCCTAAAAGACACTTGAAAGGCATGGTAATGGAATGTGGAACTGTTTTTCCTTGCAGGTCAATCAACATGAATTTCATGGATTGTATAAAATGGACACAATTGAAAAGCTCAGCATATTCTTATGGCTTCTCGTGCAGCAGCAGTAGCCACCGAGCCACTTAACACTACTTGCTGCGAATGATAGAGAAACGAACCATCAAGCATAGGTTTTTGGCAGACTCTTACACAGTTTAACTGAATTGATTCTGCTGGTTAGACCACCTGCAGTATTTACTTGATGAAATATAAGCAGTGAAAACTGCTGCATGTATCCCTCATATGAATACAGCACTCACCAGAATGGATGTCCAAATTTAGCAATTGCCATAGGTCAGCCAGCACTGCAGAGGTGATGAGTCATTTGCTTAATTCTTCTTCCTTGTTTTCTCCAGGCTTACATACATTTTGTGCAGAAACAGGCTGAACTATTCTTCTGAAATACTAGATCAGAAATTTTTAACTGCTTTTCTTTCTTTTGTTGTTGTTTACCAGATTGTTTAACCAGATTGGTTCACACAAAACAATTACATTTTTAGTTTGTTCAATGAATGTTCATTTCCATGATCTTTATGGTGATTTTGTGATACTATATTTTGATTGCTCATTGGAATTGCATGGTAATATTTTGGATTCTTGGCTGTATGACACACTTTGATAACTTTGTAACCAAATTTGTTAAAAAAATTAGGTTTTACAATTGAACTATCCAACTCGTGTTTGCTTCTTATTACATCAGTCATTGGGTATCTTCTCTCTAAGGTATGAGAAATCTTTGACAGAAATTTGGGGTGAAGCTGATTTACCAGACAGCACCAAGCCATTATGATACCTTTGGAATCCCTGTAAGCATAACACTGTATTTAAATATTAGTCATGATATATAGATTAAATACGTGTCAGTTATTACACAGGTTTAATTTCTCTTTCCTGAGTAGGAACACAATAGAATAATTTGGTAATCTATTTATGTAACATTCTTATGTTTACAGAAGAGAGTCATAGGTTGTTCACATTGCAAAGTGATGCTACATTCATCAATATAACATTTTAAAATTGCTAGTATATACAGGCCTATTTGGTCTTGATTTCATCAGATCAAGACAATAAGTGCTTATGAAGAGAAGATGGTGATAAAATGCCCTTGTTTGTGCCAATTGTATTTACTTGCATTTTGTTTTTCAAGTTGTGCTTGAGAGATATGGAGAATTGTTACTCTCTTTACTCAAACAACAATCTCTGACGTGATTTTTTTATGACATATCTACCACATTTCTGGTGAGCATAAGTAAGATTTTTGATTGTGAAAATTTGGCTGAAAATATTTTAAATCCAAATTGTACTTTACCTGGCTTAGCTGAAGATGTTTTCCTTTCCTTTCTCCTCTTCCTCATCCCAGACACCTGATCTTCACAGTTCATTTTTGAAAATCTTTCTCAAGAAATATTCTCATCCTCAAGATATATGAACTGCAAATTTGAGTAATGATGTAATGGGAAGCACTAAATTAGCAAATTATAGAGACTGAGATGATTATGTTTCCTTAGAATTTCCCAAAGCTTAACACTCCTAAAACCAGGAGAATTTTGACATTTACTTTTTGTAATATCCATAATACCAGTCTTTTCCCTTGTCTTGCCTGAGCAGCACAGTATGCCTGATAATTTGGGTACAGAAATAGCTATTAAATAAACAGTTCTCTTCTGAATTCTGTTGATCAGTTTGGCATTTGAGGCAGAAGTACTTCCTCAATAGAAAAGTACAATTAGAATATTTTTTTTCTGAGACATGTTAAATGAGCATTGGCTTACTTTGTTCCATTTGACTGGCAAGGCAAATGCTTCATTATTAAGTAGAGGAGACCTTTATGTCTTGTTTTCCATTTTACCTGTATTTGTTTTCCAGTATTACAAGTCAACACTTTTAAGGCAGTGATGGTTTGTCTAGTTTTTTTAATCCAGCTTTGATACTTTAAAAGGCATCAGGTATATATGATCAAAGACATTCTATGGAGGATGGCATTAAAAAGTCAGTAAGTTTAGCTTCCTTTATAGTGTTGTATTTCTTCAGAGTGAGCAATATTGTGGGCTTTTACACTTTTCTGAGAAAGGAAAAGAAAACATTTAAAAGCCTTTGGGTTTTTTTTTCTTATGGACTTAAAGGCAAGATAGCAGATGCCTAACAAAACTCAAAGTAACATTCTGGAAGTGTAGCTGGACAGCATACTATGTGTAATATAACTTTATATATTTATAATAATATTAAAGGACAACCAATGATTACACTAATTTTATTCTTGTTCAAAACCAATAGCTACTCTCATAATAAATTAGCACAAGCTCACTACAGTTAAAAAAATAACTGGCTATTTCAGGATTTGATGCTTCTTTTCTTCTATTCTTCTATTCTACTCTCTTACATTATTTCAGATGTTGAATTAACCCATTCTGAACAGACTACAGATCCCTTATTCAACTTTAGATAGCACAGCATAGCTGTCAATCTTAAACTCACAGCTTAATTTGCTGATATAAGGTCAAATGCTTCTTAATCTGTGGAAAAAAACCCCAAGATTTTTCTTATCTCACTCCATTTATATTGTTCAGTCTCAGCCTGTTCTATTTGACACAGTCCAGCCTAAGTCCTGCTCAATAACTACAGAGCAGTCCCTACTGATAAAAATGAAGACAGTTTTTCCTGGTGAAAGGCTTTCTTTGTTTCTTATGTACTTGGAAGAAAAAATAAAAAATCACCCTGTCTTTGTAGGTACTGCTCTTCTCTCAGTGCTTTCACTTGGTTAGAAAGTGTTGGGATGCAAACATGCACCACTCTATCCCTCCTCGGCTATTCCCACACTGCAGGCTACAGTATTTGTAGTCCGATCTTGCTGAAAGACAGAGAAGTCAACCAGTGTGATTTCTAATGATCCAGGAAGCAAGGCAGAAAGCACACACTTTTCACTCTCCTTGATTGATTGTTGTATCCCAGGAGAGCCTATGAACATATATATTCCTTTGTTTTTGTGGCCTTGCTTTCAATTCTTCCCGTAACTTGAAGCAGGCACTGGCTAGAAATAAGAACTCCTCTTCTATGAATCTACATATAATTTTATCCAAATAAGAAATTCAAAATGCTCTGTCATGCTACTTCCCACCCAACCACCTGTGGTCTCAAAGTGAATTTCTAAAGTACTTTCATGGGTCTGCAGGAGTACATATCATGGATTTTATTTTCATCTAAAAGCTGTGCCTCCTAAACAGAGCAGGAAGCAGAAAGAGCATAAGAAGGTGCAAAGAGACATCTGAAGACAACCTCTCTCTTCCTAAGGACTCTGGCACTCCAACTCCTCAGAGGCATTGGAACAAAACTGTATCTGGATTTTCTCTCAGATCCTGAACTCGAAGACCTGGGCCCAGATTTTCAGAAGTATTCAATAACTCTGAAAGTTCTAGAGAGGTCTTGGATTTCTACAAAGTGCTGAGTGCCATTTCTCTGCAAATCAATTGCCCCCACTGTGCTTCCAGCCAGGTATATAAAACATGAGAACTCCAAATCACTAGTTGGTCTTAAAAAGTCTTGGCTCCAAAGCCTGTCATGTCAGCACATTCTTTGCCTACTTGTAAAAGCAGCCAAAGAAAAGAAACAGATGAGCCATCAGCTCTGAGCATAATTTCTACTGATTCAGTTCTTAGTTCATGAGTTAGCTGGAAGGGAAAAAGGGAGGCCTATGAAGAGAATGTTTTAGTTCTCATAAAGCTATATCCAAATTCCTTTAAAGCAATAAATAAAGCACTTGTTAAAAGTGTAGTTACCCCTTCTGTAGACTTATCAGGAAAATAAATTAATTAAATTTTAATTACTAAACACATAAAATCAGTATATTAATTAAGTGCTTTCCAGCTGCAGTAAAATGATGCATCAGCGGTTTTTTTTAATATATGTTATTTCACTGATGAGAGCCAGTAATAGGCTTTCAGGCTCAGTGCTAGTTCCAAACACTGGGAGTAGCAGGTTGGGAAAAGCAGCCAAGAAATCTTTTGACATTAAAAAGCAAAGCTGTGCCACTAATTATGTTAAAAGTAAAGTTTGCAATTACAAGTAGATGGTCTGGGAAGAAAAGTGAATATGGTTAAAATCAAAACTAAAGACATTGGGGACTGAGGCTCTACTATAAATTAGAACATAACCTCTGTCTGCCTTGGACTAAAGCAGGTGCTGCAAATCAAAAATGGAATGTCTGTCTAAGAGGGGTATCATGGAGGACTAACTTGCTAAGGTTCACAGTGAACAAGGAAGTGATGCAAGCCAGATGGAAAAACCAAGGGAGACATCATTTGGCATGGCAGAGTATCCCCACCTCACTATACAGGCTGATTCCTTGGTAACTCTACTTACTCTGGTCTGCTAGAGGTTAGTGGATTTCAAGGATTGTAACAGTAGCTCACAAAAAAAGCCCCTTCTCTCTCTCTCACACATGTGATGCAAACACTTTTTAAAATGTTCATATACACACCTATCAGAGAAGTTTAACTTTGGCAAGGAAACTTTGTTACTTTCGCATACACTCTTTTTAATCTGCAACCTATGAAGTCTGAAAATACGTTCTTCAATAAACTCACTAGCTGACACTGAATGCAGAAATCAAGCAGCATTCTTGCCCAACTTCTCTTCACAAGGGTTTTGAGTTACCCAGGGAGAGTAGAAGTAAAATTCGGATCATGAAGAAACATGTCAGTTCAATTGCCACACATCAGCCTGAAGACATATTAAGGCATCACAGAGCTCCCTTTGCTTCTGCTTGCTCCCAATGCACTGCTCCAAATCATAGTTTTAATCTCTACGTCTCTAGATAGTTTGGGCTTTCAACCATTCATTTTATGTCCAGTCCATCAGTTAGAGATACTTGGGACCTCAGCAAGTAGCTGGTGTTTAGAGTGCTGACAGATGGATATTTCCTGAATTTCTTTTCTCTTTCCTTGCTGTTTCACCAGAATTTAGGATGACTGGGGAATTCTGGCCTGAAAATATCCAACTTTTCCTCACTACTCCAAAAGTAGGGTCTGACTGCCTCATGCAGGCAAGTTGGTCTGCCAGGCAACACAGCTCTGTTCAGACACTTGTGACTGAAAATCACAGCAGCAGGACAACTGAGTAAGCATATATCTAATTAAATTAAACAATTTATGCTTGGAAGGAGGAGTATTTGAATTCCAATTACATTTGAGGGACATTTGACTTGGAACTCCTGGGTCATAAATACATCTACAGATGGTGAAAACACTTACAGTCACTACTTTAAAAAAAAATCTTAGTCATTGGCACATTTGTTCTTTTTCCAGAGGTAATTCAAACCTACAGATTTCAGGAGAGTAGTCTGGACAATACCAAAAGAGGTCTGTGAGGTCATTTTATCAGCTGTTTCTGTTTATCAATCTGCCGTCTGTTTTTTGGTCTACTATTTTCATTACATAATCAAAGAGCTGATTTCAAATTTTCTGGAAACAGAAACAAAATTAAAACTAATCATAACTACAACTCCATGGTTCAAATGGCTCCTAGGAAGTGGCAGGTAACTGCTTCTGGCCATCACTACTCTGTGGTGGGTGAGATGTTTTTACTGAAATAATCATACTTTGTGATTATTGCCCAGGGATATCTGAAAAACCATTGTAATATGTAAATTCTGGATTCCCTTTGTTGCTTCAACAGCTCATCTAAAGTGGACCTAGCAAGTTTTTCTTCTTTCTGCTTGTTATGGATGGGTATTTATTTTATTTTAGGGGACTGGGCAAACTGGACACCTGCAGTTTTCCTGGCTAAGGTGTATGGGTGGCTAAAGTATAGTTATCCCCTTAGCACTGACTCCTGGGAATTCTTGATTGACTCCACCTTTTTTGAGGGAAAGGAGCAGGGCATTACTATCTTCCGTGGCTTTGGTATTACCAGTTTAGATTACCACTAGACGTTAAGGATATGCTTTTCCTCCTGATGTCGCTGTTATGCATGTTCTCTGAAGCCTATTCTATTTTTAAGGACAGGATGGGGGGCTTTTGGGCTGCTACCACAAGGGTCTGTGAGTTTAGGGGTGCTGTCCAGAGATCTAACCTGGAGACCACGAGCAGTGATGGCATGGCCCAAACTACAGCTGTTGTGTCAACTCCAGCAGCCATTGTTCCTGTAGAAAAAAAGAAATATAAGACGAAGTCACCAAGTCCAATAGACAATGATGGGAGACCTGCCCCCTCACGATCAGTACAGGAACCAGAGCCCATACTAATCATGGATCCACTGTCGTACGAAGCATTGCGCAAGCTGAAGGAAGACGTCATGCGACAGTCAGGTGAGCCAATAACCTCGTGGCTGCTCCTAGTGTGGGACTTTGTGGGTGAAGGTACTATCCTTGATAACCACTAAGCGAGGAACCTGGGAGGCCTGCCCCAAGATTCCAGTATTGACCAAGAGCTTGTAAGAGTCCAGCAGCCTCTCAGCCTCTGGAGACGACTTTTGACTGGCATCACGGAGAGATACGCCAGCGAACTGAACCTGTACCAGCAGCAGAAACCGTGGGCCACGATGGAAGAGGGAATCCGAAGACTGAGGGAGCTTGCTATCCTGAAAATAACATTTGCAAACAACAGACCAGACTTTGGAGACCCAGAAAACATTTNCTTCTGCTTGCTCCCAATGCACTGCTCCAAATCATAGTTTTAATCTCTACGTCTCTAGATAGTTTGGGCTTTCAACCATTCATTTTATGTCCAGTCCATCAGTTAGAGATACTTGGGACCTCAGCAAGTAGCTGGTGTTTAGAGTGCTGACAGATGGATATTTCCTGAATTTCTTTTCTCTTTCCTTGCTGTTTCACCAGAATTTAGGATGACTGGGGAATTCTGGCCTGAAAATATCCAACTTTTCCTCACTACTCCAAAAGTAGGGTCTGACTGCCTCATGCAGGCAAGTTGGTCTGCCAGGCAACACAGCTCTGTTCAGACACTTGTGACTGAAAATCACAGCAGCAGGACAACTGAGTAAGCATATATCTAATTAAATTAAACAATTTATGCTTGGAAGGAGGAGTATTTGAATTCCAATTACATTTGAGGGACATTTGACTTGGAACTCCTGGGTCATAAATACATCTACAGATGGTGAAAACACTTACAGTCACTACTTTAAAAAAAAATCTTAGTCATTGGCACATTTGTTCTTTTTCCAGAGGTAATTCAAACCTACAGATTTCAGGAGAGTAGTCTGGACAATACCAAAAGAGGTCTGTGAGGTCATTTTATCAGCTGTTTCTGTTTATCAATCTGCCGTCTGTTTTTTGGTCTACTATTTTCATTACATAATCAAAGAGCTGATTTCAAATTTTCTGGAAACAGAAACAAAATTAAAACTAATCATAACTACAACTCCATGGTTCAAATGGCTCCTAGGAAGTGGCAGGTAACTGCTTCTGGCCATCACTACTCTGTGGTGGGTGAGATGTTTTTACTGAAATAATCATACTTTGTGATTATTGCCCAGGGATATCTGAAAAACCATTGTAATATGTAAATTCTGGATTCCCTTTGTTGCTTCAACAGCTCATCTAAAGTGGACCTAGCAAGTTTTTCTTCTTTCTGCTTGTTATGGATGGGTATTTATTTTATTTTAGGGGACTGGGCAAACTGGACACCTGCAGTTTTCCTGGCTAAGGTGTATGGGTGGCTAAAGTATAGTTATCCCCTTAGCACTGACTCCTGGGAATTCTTGATTGACTCCACCTTTTTTGAGGGAAAGGAGCAGGGCATTACTATCTTCCGTGGCTTTGGTATTACCAGTTTAGATTACCACTAGACGTTAAGGATATGCTTTTCCTCCTGATGTCGCTGTTATGCATGTTCTCTGAAGCCTATTCTATTTTTAAGGACAGGATGGGGGGCTTTTGGGCTGCTACCACAAGGGTCTGTGAGTTTAGGGGTGCTGTCCAGAGATCTAACCTGGAGACCACGAGCAGTGATGGCATGGCCCAAACTACAGCTGTTGTGTCAACTCCAGCAGCCATTGTTCCTGTAGAAAAAAAGAAATATAAGACGAAGTCACCAAGTCCAATAGACAATGATGGGAGACCTGCCCCCTCACGATCAGTACAGGAACCAGAGCCCATACTAATCATGGATCCACTGTCGTACGAAGCATTGCGCAAGCTGAAGGAAGACGTCATGCGACAGTCAGGTGAGCCAATAACCTCGTGGCTGCTCCTAGTGTGGGACTTTGTGGGTGAAGGTACTATCCTTGATAACCACTAAGCGAGGAACCTGGGAGGCCTGCCCCAAGATTCCAGTATTGACCAAGAGCTTGTAAGAGTCCAGCAGCCTCTCAGCCTCTGGAGACGACTTTTGACTGGCATCACGGAGAGATACGCCAGCGAACTGAACCTGTACCAGCAGCAGAAACCGTGGGCCACGATGGAAGAGGGAATCCGAAGACTGAGGGAGCTTGCTATCCTGAAAATAACATTTGCAAACAACAGACCAGACTTTGGAGACCCAGAAAACATTTGGCGCACCACACACATGTGGCAATAACTATTGCAGCTGGCACCTGAGGCATACCTCCAGTTCCTGGCTATACTTCAGTTGGGCAACACAGAAGGTACGGTGACCAACATGATTAAGAAGTTGAGAACATACAAGGACACCATTCATCCCATATCCCAACACCAGGTGGCCCCTGTGGAACTGTTGGTTGATGAGATCCACAAAATCAAGGAAGACATCACCAACAGGGTCACGAAAAAAATCATGACTAAACAGGACACACTCCCCCGTGGCACCAGTGTGTCAGAGGTCCTGGAGTCATGACCAGATGTCCCCCAGCAAGGGGAAATGGATTCCCCTCACACACTGAATTGTGGTATTTTGACCGTGGGGAGGACATGTGACGGTGGGATAGGAAGCCCACCCAT
>VYZS01077590.1:8496-23859 GCA_013400695.1 Neodrepanis coruscans | reverse complement strand
CTTCTCTGATGTTTCTCTGCATGAATCCAAGCACATATAGATTCTTTTATGCTTTGTCAGCTGGGGGAACTATAGGAACTATAAGAAGCAGTAAGCAGTAGCAGTAATTTAAAGACTGGAAGACCATTTCTGTCTTTCTTCCCACCACACCACCCCTCCTTCCCATGACATGGAAAAGTTAGATGTATGATACAGAATCTTTGTGGTTCTGCTTTGAAAAATGTATTAGTAGCAATAGCTCCATCTTTGTCAACACGATCTACCCTCTGACCTATTAAATTTAGTCTTGGATTACTCTGATAATAAATATGTATTTCCCTTTTTCAAGCTCATTTGTTCAGGAAGTGAACAAGAGACCTGGGGTACAAAAATGTGACCCTTTTGGTGATCATGCATCACCTGGGGAAGAAACAGCACTCGAGAGCAGGACCACATCATACTCCTAAACTTCTGCTTGGAGTAACAAGACTGTGTCTATCCAGTGTTCTTCTTCCTGTGTGCCAAGTGCTTGGAGATACTGCCACGTTCAAACTGTTAACTGTCACAGGAGAGGCAGCTCATCCTGCTGTGGTAAGAATTGGACTCTTTGTACCACAGACAAGTGACTTATGTTTTTTTTTAAACAAATCATTTATTATTCAGCTTCCTAATCTGATCTAAGACAGCACTGTTGAAGGCTGGTTTTGGAAACGCAGGAGGTGTCTGGCTGCATATTATTTCATTGGGCTGAAAGAAATGTCTCACTAAGTGTTCAGTGAGACTTTAGCTTCCTTAAATGACAACCTTTGGATTAGTTTTTGCAAACTTAGCCCAAAGTTTGTTTGAAGGTGACTGGTATGTCATGCAAAGCAAGTATGCTGGAATGCAATATTGCAAGCTGAAGCTGGGGAGGCATGTTCATATTTGGAAGGCTGAGAAAACCAGACAGAGAGCAGATGCACTAAGAGAGTATTCATTATAAAGCTGGTGAATAAGGAGTGAACAATATCATGTTGCTTATACTCAGGGCTTTTGCCCATTATTCACTTCCGTGACTCAGAAAGTAGGAATGCTGCCTTTGATAGAAGCAATGCCCCAAAGTAAATGTAACTTCTGGTTGCTTCCAGGTTATTTATCAACCTCCCATTGTTCCTAGATTTTTGAATACTCCACACTACCAGATTCTCACTTCTACACCCTACGCACAAGTGAAAACCAATGTCTAAAATACAGTTCATTTTAAGCATAGCAACACTGAGGTTGAAGAGCAACAATATATTTTTCCAACAAATTCGGACACTAATCCTAATCTAGGCCTCATGCAGAAGTGGAGCTGTTCAGGCCACTCAAATCTAGCCATCCAATTTGGCTGGTTAAACTAGCCAGCTAGGCTCTCCATGTTCCCTCTGGAATCAATGGAAAAGCAGAGTGGGAGAGAAACAGTGTCACTTACCTTTACATCTGTACACCCTATTCCAAGAAGCCACAAATAAAAGGTCCATTTTTCCTGATTTAGTGTGCTCCTCATCTTTCCAGAGTTCTTTGTCTCTCTTTCCTTGCACCCCAAGAAACCCACAAGTCATTTGTTTCGGATCCTGGAGGTATCATTCACATGTAGTTTAGGTGCTGTCCAGTAGTAAGGGATGTTAGCTTTCATTCTGTACAAAATATTTATAGCTGCAATTGTCTGGCATCATGGAGCAGTTTGGAAATCTGCCCATCAGACAAGAGTCTGCTGGTAAGATGATGAGTTGATAGGACTGAAATATTTTGTTTAAATAGTTCACTTTTTGGTGTTTTTAAAGGACAACTAGTTGCCTGGCTCATCAGCAGGTCAGCCAGCAGGCTGGCAGGTCCTGAAAAACTTGGTCTGTTTTGCCAGAACCTCCAGCATGCCAGCTTGTCACACAGAGTAAGCAACTCCTTGGAATTTATCACAACATGAAAAATCTTTTTCTCATCTGTTCTGATCTACCTAGTGCTTGGTGGTTTGTGTTTTTTCCTCTTCCCTCTCCTACTCCTTCTCTATTACTGGGGAAAACCAGTTCATCTGAGAATCTGTTGTTATGGTTTGGTTTGTTTTCCCTCCTTCTTGTTCTCGTGCCTCAATTATTTCCGATCTGCATGTTTATTGTTTGGAACTGAACTTGCTTTCCTGCTCTTTCACTCAATACTTCCTTCCAGAAGGTCTATCTTTCTGGCACTTGGAGAATGTGATTTCGGCTCCAGCCTTGCTAACAGATGATCTGCAGGCAGCTGCTGCTAACTCCACTGCTTCCAGTTTTGCAGGACATACTCAGACACAGGGGAAGCAAGGAAGCAAGCATAGACCTTGAATATCTTTTCATATTCCAAGAATAATTTTTAAGGGACTTTATACAAGGCTGAATCAGGTAAGAGAAAGAACATGAAGGGAACAGGATGGCAGAGCAACTGAAGTAATTGTCTCCAGACCCAGGAGATCAAGGCTCTTCAGGCACATCTCAGTGGAAAGAGCCACTTGTACACCAAGTCTGGGGAATCAGAGTCAGCCTGGTGTGATAACAACATCCCTGTCCTGTCTGCTGCTGGCCGTGGGATTGGTGTTCCTTGGCCACAGTAACATAATGGAGTCATCGGGCTCAAGCAGACCTTTGTCCTGGGCCAGTGTGACTCTGTTGACAAGAAAGGCAAACAATTTCATATTTAGTTACAGCTTCCCGTGTAGCCTTGAAAGAGGAAAGCTGTCCAGGATGTCTGTATTTTTGTTGAAATCTCTACAAAATGCATCACCTGGACATTAAGAGCTCTCCAGAGGTGAGAGCAGGAGATGTGGTACCATGACAAGGGCCAAAATATACAAAGCCCATAGTAGATACCATTTCAGTGGAACATAATTAGTATCGCTTATCTGAAGGAAAGTAAACTCTTTACCTACCTTTCTGCCAGGGAGTTCATCTCTCTGCCTGTTATAAATTACAAGGATCAGCTTTATTAGAAAGATCCCAAGTGTGTTTTGGGGAGTCAAATGGCAAACAACCTGCCCCTGTTTTGTCTCTCACCCTGGGTTTGCTCATCTCATAATGAAACAAAGTAAATATGTGCAAGAAAAGCATTGACCGCTGTGTATCTGTTATGCCTAGCTCAACATGCAACCTTATTATCTGTGAGACATTATTTTTGATTGTTTTCTCTCTGCCAGGAATTCAAGGCTTAAAAATCCATTTCAATCTGAATAAAATGACAAGCTACCCCAATTTAGTGGAGATCTCATCAGTTCAGCCAGGCAGGCAATGTTAGAAAATTATACAGGGACAGGTGCCCATAATAGATCAGCTTAGGCTTCTGTGCCTTCAATGAATTTATAATGATGATGGTGATATTATACATGTGCACTGTACCTTTCAACCAAAAGCCCTGCACACTTTGCAAACTATATACAGCTCCTAGTATTACATCTGTGCAACACTGAAATACTTGCATTGTTTTATAGAAACTTTGTTCTAGAAGTATCAGAAATATCAATAGATTCTTGTTTAAACAGGAGACCTTCCAAGAAAAATCCACCCTGATGTGACATAAATTCATTGCAATCACATGCTTTCAGAGTTGTGAACCAAGTATGTTCCAGCCTCCACCCGAGAAAGCACTAAAGTGCATAGTAAACTTGGCAAACATGTTGACTGCAATGCATTAGCTGGTTGACTGCAATGCATTAGCTGAAGGTAAGTGTGTGCTTAAAGGCTCTCCCAACTAAGACACTAGGAAGTTGTTTGTTGAATCTTCAAATCACCAGTAAAGAGGGAGGAGAGGCAGGGATTCTGTTCATTGGTTCTCAAATTTAAAACTATTGGCTGCTGCTGTAATTAAAGAAAAATGCAAAAAATCTTGGCAGGCTAACCCACGCTTGCTATGCTGGTTGGAAATACACTTTCATCCTGAAAAGAAATATTCTGGGTGCATTAAGGCTTTTGTGTGTCGCTCTGCTTGTGTGATGTAAATGGAAAGTGTACCTGGAGACAGGGCTGGCAGCAGGTACCTTGGTTTAAAATCTCTTTCTGCTACTCTGTCATTTCTCAGTCATCTGTTTCTTGGCACAATCTGATGCATTCCAAAATCAGACTGATGTTGAGCCCTGAAGGTAAATCCTCTCAGGTAGGAATGAGTTAGCAGAAGTGAATTTTAGCAGCCCCAACAACCAACACAGCTTTACATATGTTACAATCAGGGACAATCCAGTCTCCTGAAGGAGTGGTGTTATCCCACCGTAAGAAAGAAGCAGGCTACTTGGGACAGGGTGCCACTTTGTCCTCACAGTGCAACATAGCAAGAGTGTCTCTGCTCAGTGAAAATACAGCTTAATTTACCATAGACATGGTAAGAAAGAAGATGTCCTCTTAGACTATGACTGCATGCCTTACTCACCATACTGCAGCTCATGCAGTCGCACGGGAGCCATTTGAGGTGGCTGGGATTGCTGGAAAGGTGAAAGGGAGGTGGTGAAGGCACTTGCCCTCGTCCACTGATGAGCAAACCCAATTAGCATGGGCATGTGGCACCACAGGCTGTGAAGGTCGGTATTCGGTGGTGGAGTCACTAAGGAGGTGCCAATAAATTGAATTTAGTGCCTGTTCATTTGAGCAGTTACACTTTTGCTTGCTTCTCATAAACAGGAATCAGAGGATTTCATTCCCAATTTGAAGGACAACCAGCTCTCCTCTCTTTCAACCTCAGTAAGCAGGAGCAAGGAATGTGTCACTAAACTGAGACTGCAAGAAGCTGTCAGTAAACAATATGCAATCCCAGTCTGAGGCTTTGCTGGAACCTCCACCCGATGCCTCCATTCCCACCAAAGCTGTTGTGATCCTGGAGGATGCTCCAAGCAAGCTAAGCAAGGTGTTCACATTGCATGACACTCTTCATGCGCTGGAAGACCAACTCAGACAACTTAGCAAGCTACTTTTAATAAGACATTCCCCTCTTCATACTGTTCTCCTGGTGCATTCCCACATGAAACCTAGCATATGACCAGCCTCTCCCCTCACCTTCTAGTCTTCAAGTATGCCTCCTTTGAAAAAAAGGTTGGCACCATTATTTAACATTTCTGAGTATTGGAATGGATGTAACTTCACAGCTGCACATTTTTCATAAGTCTGGATTTAAGGCAAGTAGTTTTATTTGGACAGAAATACAAAAGTAATTGGAGTTTGGCATAGGATAGTCATGGTCTAAAGCAACTTGAATTTTCTTGTAGCACAAATCTACCCAACACAAACAGATTTAAAAAAAAGCCCACGAGAAACAGATATTTTCTTTTTCAAGCCTTCTTCAACACCAAACTTCTAATTAAACAACAAAAGAGCACTGATCAGCTTGTGTCACCCACTAGACGTACGCTGATAATTCAGATGCACCCAAACAGTAATACACACAGATGTAGGAGACTAAATTTGGAATGGCCTGACTACAGTTTTTTAGAGTGCTTCACTAGCGCACGTCAAATAAACACTGTTGCCAGGATATGAGTCAAGCATCATTTTTAGTAGGCAAGCTGGACTGATCAAATGTCTGAAAAAAGTCAAACTTGTATAGAACTATTTTATGAAACCACATAGGATTAAAACATTAAAGTAAATAATTGGCAAACAGTTAAATCATGAACAGCATTTCCAATATAAGTTGGCAAGTTTTGTGGCTAAACATGTGGTGATATTAAAGGCATTGGTTCTACAGAACTGTTTATAGAAAAATAAAAAATGAAGAGAAAATGAAAAAAAAACAATCACAGAGCCTGTACATGAAACCAAAACATAATGTAGCATTTTTCACATACTTGTATGAAGTGTTAAATGACGTGCGAGAGCCCATTAAGCCTTGTTCATGATAAGCAAGCACTCTCAAGCATGACTTATCCAAACTCCATTAAAAAATGGAGCTTGTGGCAGCACTGGGTGTGCCCCACCTTGCTGGTATAATAGCCAAGGAGGATGAACCTGTGTCTTTACACTGGGGTCTGACCTTCCTTTTTCCTTTTTTCAGTAAAGGCTTCTTCACATTTTTGAGAAAAGAAAAATGGGGTAAATTAAGTCAAAAAAACTGTAACTCTCACTAAAAATGTTTAACGTTAACCCTTCCATACCAATAAATGTACATACAGAAGCAGTCAGTAGTCTACAACCCAAGCTTCACAGGAAGCATCTAGGCCATAGAAAAGCAAACCCTGAAGTTACTGACCAGCTGCAAAATTAAATGTGTAAAAATGCATATATGCTGATCTCTAGGAAATGTATACTGATTTGTCACAGAAAAACTATTGAATTTGAGTTATTATTAATTTAAATCTAATTAGATGACTTAAAATAAAAGGCATTAAAAACTTAAGGATGCATCTCTTTGGTGAATCCATTTCTCCAGGATAAGCTTTAAATTTATCATTCTAACTATTTAGTACTTCCATTGCTGAGGCCAGAAAAACTCACATTATTAAATTAGTGTATTTTTTATGTTCTGTTCAAAAGAATGAGGACTGTTGAAACTGATGACATCATGTTGATTTCATGAGTATTGTAGTATTAAATTATGAGTATTACATCTTCACAGCCAGCAAAATATTCCAAAGTATCTGAGAATTTGGTCTGGAGAGAATTCTTCAGAAATTGACAGCTTGTATGGATATTTAAAATCTTTCATTGCTATTTTAACTCTTGTTATTCAAAAACATTAACAGTTCTCTGGAAGGATGAGGGGAAAAAAGTGAATCTTTTCCATGATGGACTGGAGCCTTGTCTTCAGCTCAGAGAATTTTAATCACATTTGTTATATTATCTACAATCAGATCAAGATCTGCAGGTGCCAAAATGGTTCTGGAGAAGTAGAGTTACTGGAGAAGTAGAGTTACCTGAGAAATCAGATGAGGCTTCAGTGTCGTACACATTGCAAAGGTATGGGGCAATCCTACCCATGCACAAGGTCTGTCGTGGTTTTACCACTAAAATAGTGGTACTGACAAGAGATGTCCGAGAGAAGCCACATACACCCCCAAAAACAAAAAAAACACACAAGTAACACAGTTTATTTCACACACACAGAAAACCGACAATGAAGTGCAAAAACAGACAAATTAAGCTTTTCCAAAGCCCGTGTTGGGATGGGAATGCTCTGGAATAGTGCTGGTCTCTCTCTTGGGGCTCCAGAAGAGACGCCGGGATAATTAGAGAAGGCCCGTGACCGACCTGAGGACCTACAGCAGCACAAGCCTCTGCTCGGCTTTCTGAAGAAAAACACTCAGACAGTTAGAAACCGCGAGCCCCCTTCCCCCTCCCTTCCACAACCCCGGGAAGGGATTTCAGTGCTGATGGAAAGATATGGCCTTTAAACCCGGGCTATGGCTGCGGAAAATCGCTAATCCGCCCACCCAGGAAAAAATACCACAAGAAAAACGCGACTCCCGAGGAAGCGGTCCCCCCGAGAAAATGCAATTCCGAAAGAGCAGTCCACCCCCTGGAAAATCACGAGAAAAGGCGATCCCGAAAAGCAGTCCATCCCCCCAGGAAATACCACAAGAAAACACGACCCCGAAAGAGTCCACCCCGCAGGGAAATACCACACCGGGCTGCTGCTGCTGAATCACGGATNTACTTATGGCTCTATAACAAAAGTGTACAAGCAAAGGCCTGGTTAGCATAACTAGGCCTTACTCCATCTTAAGTATGTAACTGCAAAGTCACGGCTTGTCAGCAAAGAAGTTTTCCCACAAATAAGTCGTCCTTGAGAGCTAACAAGACTGTGGGAAGATGAGAGAAATATGCTTGACCTTGCACCTGCGAAGATAGAATAAGATGAAGTAATGCTAAACCCAGTCACTAATGAGTATAACCAAGTAGCTATATGTAGGAGTGAAAAAACACCATTAAGAAGTAGATAAGTTCTCTATTAGGTCATTTCTAGCTTTGTGTGCATATTCATGTAGTTAATTGCATATTCATGTAATAGGGTTCTATAAGCATGTGTTAAACCTTGAATAAACGGCAAAACTAATTTCAATTGTATTGGTTGTGGAGTTTTCCCCTCGCCGACCGCACCACAACAAGGTCCTTCCTTGTTTTCTGCACAAAAAAAACGCTTGCTAAGTGGGCTCCAGAGCCTACAGATTGCTACATGCCTCCTCTAGTATTCACAGCAGCATGATCTCCTGTTGAACTGTTGGGATCTGGAGAACTTGTGGTATGTATGTGGTATCACTTCCCTGACGCTTAGCTTGTTTTGCTCTCAGGACATAGGAAGATTTCATAGTAATTTATGGGCTTTATATTCAACACTAAACAGGGATAGTATCTTTTACATTATTTAAATCTTTTATTTACCACTTTGCAGCACATGCAAAATGTATTTTCTCTTGACTCCTGCTTTCTAGAGCAATACAGAATATTTCCACAAAAGCTATGCAGCCCTGAGCCACCTGCCAGATTCCCATGTATTATAATATTTTCGGCCAGCTGCTGTGGTAGCTGTTCATGCCAAGGGCAAGAATTCTCCTGCTCTAGTTTTAGCTTTCATACAGTCAAGAGCCTGCTTTCACCCAGTGCTGAACTGTGGGTGTACAATTGGAATCAGTGACAGCCAAAATAAAGGGTCAAACTTCACAGAGCCCATAACCAGTTGATGGAACCCAGGTATTGTGTTCTGGTCCCAGTGTCAATGCAATGCATCCCTTTCCTCCCCTCTCTTGCTCTATCCCAGTCTTTCACTGTGCACATTCTAGGCAGAATAGCATATGTATAGGCACAGTCGTCCCAGAGGAGATATTTGGCAGCAAATACAGAATACAAATGTGGCTGATTGCTGGGAGCTGGTATTATAGCTCTGGCTAGGCCACTCTTAACCCCAGTTCTGCCAGGGACATGCCACTAAACCATGTGAGTTGGAAATACTTCCTATTTTAAGAGCTAATAATGGCCTTGCTATGGTTTATTGTTGCTGTTGTTTTATTGGATTGGTTTGTTTTTTTTAATTTACAATTAATTATACAATACAATTTACAATTACAATCCAATACGCCTTTTTTTTTTTTAATGTTCTTTTCTGGTGCCTGGCATTTCTGAATAGTTTTTGGTTTTCTGGTGGACATCTCACTTCTTTGTCGGAGTATTCAAAGTTATTTGGGAGTGTTCAGAAAATAGGACCCTCCTCCCATGTGACCATTTGTTTTGAGTGCCCAGTTCAAAACATATGCTGGGTATAGGGTTTTGATTCTTTGGAAATTCCTGACATTCTCTTCTGGAAGTCAGATGTCTCAGATGGGACATCCACGATCATTGGCTGCTTTTCCGAAAAAAAAAAAAAAAAAAAAAAGTCAGGCCACAGTGCTCCAGAAATGTATTTAATCGCACTCATGTCCACAACACAGGAAAAATACCGTAACTGTGTAAAGAGCTTGTTTCTGCAGACTACTGATAAAAAGGAAGACCATAATCAATGACTCTGTAGGCACTGACAGAAAGCATCATAAACATGTACGCAGAGAAATTTCCTTCTCAAATCTTGTTTGTATCTGAGCAAAGTAATTTTTTGTGCTGAGACACTTCACTGATTATTTCCATCTTATTTCTAAGAAAAGGTACAACAGTCCAGAAAAAGAAAAATCCAAGTGGAAGGGCTAAATGAACTACTCTGTTGTGGGAAAAAACACTCCTATGAAAATATGCTGTTGTAATTGCTGGGGAGAAACTCTCTGGATTCCTAATCAGGAGGTGAAAAGCCTTATCTCTTACTGTAAGAGAGCTGGAAAAAAGCATATACTTAGCCACAGAAAAGGCACAAGTGGAGAAGAGGATGTCTGGAAATAAGGGATGTACTCTGATGTGTAGCTGGTAGTCAGAGAGGCTCTGGCATTGAAGAGCTGGACTCCCACCAGGACAGCTGGGAGCTGTGAAGAAGAAATGCTAGAGAGGTGATTCATTTTGGAAGAGTTTTACGTACAATTTTTTTAGCATCTCTGAATTTTTCAGGGTATGGAAAATCTGAATATGTAGGAAATTGTGAAGAAAATAATTACATACCTTATAGTTACTGAAAAAAAAAATTTCTGACTGCATAGTTAAAAGATTTATAATAATAATGCTTTAGTCTTCTATACTATGTGTTGTGATACTCAGGGCTAGCTCCTGAAGAATTATAGATTTGATAATTAATCACATTTCCTCAGATAGCCTTAACTTCTGAGCAGTTCCTTGCTGTTCTCCGATTGAAGAGAGCAGATAGAGAGATATCACCTGCAGCTTAACTTGCTTTCTAGTATATGTACAACAAAGACATGAGTGGTCAATACTCACTGGGACTGCTCAGCAGCACCTGGTCAGCCTTATCTACCCTGGACTAACAAATGAAAAGTTGATCCAAGGGCAGATCCAGTTGTTCATTTATCTGTTGAGTTTTTCAAAGCCTGAATGGCCAAGTTTCATGTAACAGAGTGCTGCACAATTTCTGCCTCTTGAGGGCCTTCTCAGGTGGCACAGATTGGCCTTTTGGTATGACAGGAAAATTTTTAATTAATTTTGACCGTGGTGAGCAACAGATTACAGGAGTGTGTGTAGTCATGGCAAAACTGGAACCAAAAGGGAAGAATGTCTCTGAAGCACAAGGGTTAAGGGCCCTTTTTTTTAAAGTGGTTGCTGAAATGAGCAACTTTCCACTTGCTGTTTTGTGTTGTTCTGGTACTGATTGACTCAGAGGCTGACCTGGGTGCTCTACTACTGGGCAGAGGAAATTTGGGACAAGTGGCTGTGAGAGTAGGACAGGTCATCCTCTCATTCGTGTTTTTCAGGCCTTTCTGTCTTGGTAGATCTCCCTCAGCATTCTTCATATTGAGCTCTTCACCACTTCTGTAGGAGCTGTAGAGACATCCTTTCTGTGGAAGCTGTGCAGGGCTGAGGAATGTTGAGCACTTAGACTACAAACACAAATGGTGTCTTTTTCTCCCTTGTGGGTATGTTAATCCAAACAACTATTAAAGAGCTGAGCCAGTTCTCACATATTTAATTTTGTGTCTGATTTGGGGTTTGTTTGGGGTTTTTTTGCTCCGCAAGTCTGAACAACTGATCCTGTTCATTCTCACCTATTTCCTGTTCATGCTGGTCCTGGCTTCTCATGAAGCATGAAGTAAACAGTGTTTTGAAGGGAATTCTTCAGCAGAAGCACAAGGGCAAAAACAGTATGATCATTTATCTTCATATCCAAAAAGTGGCTCCAATGACAATTCTGAAGAAATTCTGCATTTTTAACTTCTTCTTCCATCTGGTATTTCTGTGTGTTTCATATCTCCCCCAGCCCAGCTATGATTTATTAAATGAATGCCAAAGAATTGTAATCTGCTTGCACAGTCAAAAAAATAGTGCATGTGCTAATGACTAGCACCCTGAGGTGAGAGGAATAGAATAGAATAGAATAGAATAGAATAGAATAGAATAGAATAGAATAGAATAGAATAGAATAGAATAGAATAGAATAGAAAAGAATTTATACTGCCTAGGAACAAAAAACTCTCTTGGAATATCTGTTGCAGTGGTATTTTTCCACTAATTTCCACACATTTTGGATCAAACACGAAAGATGTCTCTCTGCTGCAGTCATGGCTAATAGTCATAACAAACTCACAGCAAACTGCACTGGATTTTTTTGTGAAATATGTTTAGTCACAGAGCAACTGAGAGATAACACACCTGATTTCATCTTTCCAAGCTCCAAACAAAGAGTATGGACTGGTGCACAAATATGCATAACTCCATTTTAACAGCAAATCTTGGATTCTGTGGCATCCTTCCTCATCTTGAGTAGGATTTCACTCCATTGACATGCTTGTTAGTTTTGACAGAGCTTATGGGGTGAGGAGCTAAAGGACATGAGTAAAACTAAAACACAGATTCTTCACCTGTGTTTTTAATGTGTATGGCAGAACTCAAACCTCATGGAAGAAATCATTAGAAAAGGGTGATTTAAATTGGAATAGAATCTAGAGGTCATCTAGCCTGAAAAAAGAAAATCAAGTAGTATTTTATTTTTCGGTTTTAACTCTGACTTCACACTATTTTCCCAATTCCTGGAAAAAAAAAAAAAACAGATATCCCATTACTGGGATATACCATGCAAACTATCAAATGAAGGCATAAACTAGTTAATTGAAACTTATTCCCACCTGTGCTTGATTATAATCTCCGGCTGGGAACACAACAAAAGAAAAGCAGTTTCTATCCTGATGAACTGCTTCAAAATATGTGGACTGAGTGTAATTCCTCCCCATGAAAAAGTAAGTTGAGAGCACGGGTCCTCTAAGAAATTCCAGGTACAATGATAATATCATAATTGCAAAAATTATTAGCAGTTCTGTTTTTGAGTCCCTCATGTGATGACAAATACCATAGAAAGGCACTTTCATTTGGAAACAGGCTTTTTAGTTGGTCTTCTCTAAGTTTCAGTAAGCACAAGCAAAGCATTCTGTTATACTCCTTAGCATGTATAATTAGAAGGCTGTTCTTGGTTACAGTGGCACAAACCAGGGCTGTCAGTGGAGTTCTATACCTGAAATGTCTGACTATCATTTTTTCTCAGACATTCTTAAAAACACCACATGCTTTAAAGGACAAGTGTAGCCCCACATCTCTGACTTCTGTTTGAGTACTAACTTTTCTTGCCACTGCCAGGATTTTCTCCTCTGCAGCACAAACATTCCTGGCAGGAAGCTTCATGTCTGTCCAGCCTGTGGTTATTCTGATTTGTATATGAAGTACTAGAGGGATTAAGTGGTTTGATGGATGATAGGTGTCAAAATTAGACCATATGGCCTGCTTCATGTCTGCCCGTGTCTGTGAATACTAGCAAAAATATGCTGGAATTTTTGTCCCTTTGGAGTTTCTTTCAGGGATTCCGTTACAGACCATGACTTTGCAGAGCCTATAGTAAAGGAGAGGCAGTTAAAGTAAATCCTTAGGGTTTAAAGTCAGCAGTTATAGTGTGCATCTACAAAAGGTTTTATGTGAACTAGGCTTTCTTGGTCTCAATGACATGACATCAGCTAAGGACACAGCCCTTGTAGCCTTCCTTCCACCCAGACTCCTGACTCCAGGACTCCAGGCTCCAATCTTACATAGTTCAATCAACAGAGATGTCTTTGATACCTTAGGTCAGATTTTTTGTCATAGTTAGATCTGTCTGTCTCATACAGACAGGGCAAGACAGTCAAAGAGTACGTAAAGAAGTTTATAACTAGCTGTCCAACTTACAACGTTGATTACCTAATTTACATCTTTTTAAGGCAGAATGAGCCTTCCTGAAATACAACATTGAGCGGTCCTGCCTCTAGGTATTAGGAGAACTGTAGTGGTAGTAAGCAAGGAGCCACATCTTCAAAGATGAGAGGACAGGTTCTCTTAAAAAGATACCACCTTAGCGTAATAAACACCAGCCCAGCAGATTCTGCTTATGTGGGAGCAGGCACCATGCTGGGACAGAAGAAATAATTATGTTTCTTACAATTCCCTTTGATCTGCACCAAAAATACCCAATACAATATCTCTGACCTGATTATATTTTAAACCTCGTCTCCTCAAGCATTTGGACTCTGCACTGTCCTCTCAAAAGGCAAATGCAAGCTCAGTACCTTTTTGGGATTTTGTTTGTATCAGCTTCTTTATTGTAAAACTACTTAACTATTACTTGGCCAATTTGGTGCTGCTTAGTGTGTACCAAAAAGATGATGTTTTCACTTGGAGAGAATGTATTTTGTGATAACTTCATCCATCATTTTGGCACTTATCCAAAAGATACAATTAAATACTTATTAAAGTATTAGGACCGTGGAACGCTGATCTTTCACACACCATTTCATCAAAAGGCTCAAATAACTAATTGCTTATAAAGAGGATGAGCCAAAATTTCTGGTGGGTATATATACATGTATAAAAAATAAAGTATATGGGATGCTGATGCTTTTATAAGCAGAATTTTGAGGCTTTTCTTTTGCAAAGGCTTAAACATATAGTTAAGTTCATGTGTGTTTGCAAGCTCTTAGTTGTTCCATTAAAGAAAAAGAAATTCTCCATGGCATGTTTAGTCAGGTCTAATTAATTAGTCAGGTCTAATAAATTAAAAAACAATTACTGGCTTTTTAGCTTTTAAGTGTTTGCAAGCAGATGTATTCAAAACAGTCAGTGTCTTCAGTAAAATAATTTTTAAAAAATGTATATATGAGGAGAAAAACTTCAGCAAGAAGAAAAGCAATTTTAATTTAAACTTCATAGAAATTAAGAAATTATCCATAAAACATCATTCTTCACCTTTGTTCAAATTTATATATTTAGGAGCACATCTTCAATGTTTCTTGTGTAATTAATATAAAGATCTAAAATGTCTCACTATCCATCCCACATGAAGTGAACATCCACCAGCTGTTAGAGCTACAGCTTTATAGGAACTTGGCAACCCTAGAAAACACCTGACTGATCTGTTTTTACAATGGCAGTTCTGCCCCAGTTCCTGAATACAAGATTGATGTCTGCTTTTCATAGACAGATTGATTATGATCACAAATACACTGCAGCACATTTACATGCATGGGTATGTGCAAACTAATGCAATTCAGAACACATACACTGCCGTCTTTGAGAAAAGCTATTGCCCCTTGACTGGGAGTTGATATAGCTCTCACAGGAATGCACTAAGCATCACAACGTATATTTTCTGAATGCTACACTCAGTGAGAAATAAATTAAGAAAGAACTAATCTTGGTCCCACTGTGATCATCATTAAAGAAGTGGTTGTTCTCACTCAGAACAGGAAGATTGACAGTATCTTTTGTGACTTGTTGCTATTCACCAACTTCAATAGCAACAAGTTGAATGAGGAAAATAGAAAATAAGAGAAAGTTGCAAAAAAATTCCTTTAAACTATTTTTAGAAAACATGGGGTTGAAAAGTTAACTTTGATGTCTCTTCATAAAAGAGGAATCTCTGAAGTTGCAGAAAGTGCATCTGCCCTCTGAGAAGGAAGAGTCAGAACTGATGGAGGTTTGTACTACCTCCCTGCAACTTTGTGTATCTTCTTTCCAAAGGGCCTTACAATTCTGCCTGTTTAAGGGCAAGCCTGAAGGTGCAGATATAAAGAGACATCCACNGAAAAGTTAACTTTGATGTCTCTTCATAAAAGAGGAATCTCTGAAGTTGCAGAAAGTGCATCTGCCCTCTGAGAAGGAAGAGTCAGAACTGATGGAGGTTTGTACTACCTCCCTGCAACTTTGTGTATCTTCTTTCCAAAGGGCCTTACAATTCTGCCTGTTTAAGGGCAAGCCTGAAGGTGCAGATATAAAGAGACATCCACCCTCCTAGTCAGAAGACAGTAAGCCATTCTATGCCCTC
>VYZS01077587.1:0-31971 GCA_013400695.1 Neodrepanis coruscans | reverse complement strand
ACAAACCCACAAAAATCAACTCCTTGATCCAAAACAAGGATTAATCAGACATCAGAGGCAAGAATGAAGTGCTCTGCACTTTCTCCTGGCATGGAGTAGCTCAGCACTCTTCAGAGTCAACTATTTTATAACAAAAGGTATTCATAGTGCAAACTTCCATCTAGTCAGGGAACTACTTGCCAGGTTACTCTAAATTAATTCATTTCAGTCCATGTAGTTTCACATTTGGTTAAAGGCCCCCTGTATGCTCAAACTGGGTTCTTAGATTTGCTTAGACATGGAAATTAAAAAGCATCAGCCTAACTACAGGCTAAACAGACTCCATATAAATCAGTAAGCTGCTGTTAAATCCACATGGCTCCAAGGGAACCTGGATTAGTGCTAAAAACCAGCAAATAAAAGTAATACTTACCGAGAGACGTGATAATGGGGGGAGGCAGAGAGGGGTTTCCCAAGCTTCCAAGTGCATTTGCTGGGTTTGTCAGGGCGGATCCACTCCCTTTCCTTCTCATTTGCCTTGCAGTTCTCATTGTCCACCCCACCAGGGAGAGAATATTTGCCAGGTTCATGAGGGCATGAGTTTGTTTCTGGCTTCTTCTGGGAAGGAAGGGTAGAGATTCCATTCTTGAGGGAGGGAGAAGGAAAAGAAAAATAAAAAAGAAAAAAGAACTTTAAAAATAAAGAAAAAAGAGGAGATGGAGAAAGACCAAGTGACTTATGCACCCTGCCCTAACAAGGTCAGAGCATCTCAGATTATCAAAGTTATTCCAGTTTCACACCATGGGGAACCATCCATTCACATCCACATCATTGCCCCTGCTGAAACAGCTAAAAATCATGTTGATAATAAGGATCCCTCATTCTTATCTCTTTTCCATCACCAGTATATCCATTCCCAGTCTGGTGTTCCAACACACGGTTTTCCTGAGAGAAGCCTGAACAGCATCTACTCTGGTGACTGTTCAGGAGACCAGTCAGGCCCATGAACTAACAGTGGCAATGGCAAAAAGCAGTTTTAAACCCAAGAACAGGTTCTGCCACTGACTACAAGAGATCCTGTGACTGCACCTAAGGCTCAGGTGTTAGAGAAGAAAGCACAGTGTGTCTCAGTGACATGAGACATCCTCCAGCGTTCTCAGCCTCCTTATTCCCTTTTGTGAAAACAGTTACAACAAATGGGTATTTTAATGGTCAGGGGATGTTTCCATAGTACTATGAGGATGGGAAAATATTTCAGCATCTTTTTGATTTGCCAGATCCTTATCACCAACACAAGAATAATTTTAATACACTGAATCATGTGCTCACTGTAACAGGCCTCCATAGATACCAAAAAAACCCCTAGGAGTAGTCTCACAGAAGACAATCCTCCCACATCAAAAGCTCTCCAAACTAAAACCTCCTCATACCAAGCAGAGTGGGATACAGTAAATATACTTTTGGACTAATTAGAAAACGGTGCCAGTGGTACTTATAGTCATGGAGAACTCTTCCAGAAAGGCCACTGGTCTCAACAGCACCTACCACCACAGCATAGAACAACCTAGAAATCTCTCTGGCACCAGATAAGGCTCTCCCAAATCCTGGTGACAAAAAGATGGGCAAACAGTATTTCCCAAGGACTGATGAGTACCTTAGACACAGGAACAGGCCTTTCTGATACAAACTTCTCCATGGTTTTTGGCGAGGATGATGGCACAGGAGATTGGAATTTCTTCAGGAAGGAGTCACAAGACTGGAATCCTCTTCAAAGCTGCAGATCATGCAAATTAGGAAAAAAAGAACTATAAGGAAACAGTCTCTCGCAAACATACACACCTTTTTCATAAAGGGGAAAAAAAAAAAAGAAGCTGCCAACCAAAATATGACTTGTATAACCATGATTAAAACCAAATAATGCAGCAGAGGTATTGCTCAAGATTGATGGAGGGCCCCCCTGACCTGTCCTTCTTGCATTACCTAATCTTCCCTCTGCCTTGCCCACCACAGCTCAGAGACAGTAAAATAAGCAGAGAACAACTTTTAACAGACCACCTGCAATTCCATAAGCCTGAAAGCCACACACAGTAACAGGAAACACTTCAGTTCACAGGAAACAGACTTCTAAGGACACAGAGGGGGAAAGGGCTTCATGGTGTCATCCCCAAAAGGTCCTGTACACAACTTAGGAAAAGGCCCTTTCCACGAACACCTGCACTCTACCCTTGAGACCAAAATCTCACAAGTTCTACCCAAAATGAAGTAGTGTTGCATGCACAGCTATGGTGATGCTGGATGTATCACACACAGGAAACAATTCAGCCCTCTAGCAGGTTTTTTGTTTTAAAAATTAGTAGCTGTATGAAGGAAGCAGTAAATCCATTTCTCCTGGTAGAGGAGAACCTGTCTGCTTCATTTCCATTAAAGACAAAAATCTGGCTGAACTCTTGGAAAGCATGAGGGGGCTTTTGCCTAATATTTTTTTTTCTCATCACCATTTTCCAGCAAGATTAAGATCCTTCCATTTCTTTCCATTACTGAATTGGTCTGGAAAGGGTTCCTGGTTTCATCCTCCTTCTTCTGACAGATACACATAAAACAGACAGAGTTGATGGTCTGATAACACTAGAAAAAAATCTGAATAACAGGATCAGTGACCTTTAGTATTTGACCCTGCAAGTTACCATGGACCACTAACCACTGCTGCCTTAGGCACACTAATTCCTTTCTTGCATGCTGATTTGAAGAGAACTCCTAAAGCATTTAAGCTGTTCTCCTTTATTAAAAAAAAAATTCTGAAAGTGTCAGCTTTCCAGCCTAAGACTTGAAATAGTTCTCCTTTGGGATATAAAGACTTCTATGCCTCCAAAATCATACAATTCTACTTTACTTAGGTTAATACATGACCAAGAGCCAAGCTGGACTATATCCTGTCCTAGGTCCTACTGACTAGGACTAAACTGAGAGACACCAGCCCAAGCAAGCTAAGATTGTATAAATATGTGTACAAATATGTGTCTAAATACACATAATCTAACATCAACCACTCTGCTACCAGCAATCAGCTTACTTTCAGTTCCAGAGTGAAACCCAGCCTTCATTTCTCTTTCTAGGAGTTTCCTGGTTTACAGTTCAGAATATCAGTGGTTTTCTTCAGTAAAGAAGAAATACAGGAGAAGTTCCAAGGCTTCCTAATAGCCACATCCACATCCCTCAGACAGCTGGCAGGGAACACTGGGCATAGACAGTGACTGCCTGTGCTCACAGGTAACACTGACAACATTTACAGAGTCCCTGGCAAAGGGACCTTGATGCCAAAGGATCAAAATGTTTCAACACTCAGAAGGAAAACACCACGAGGTTGGAGACAGGAAACTGTGGATTTTGTTAATCTTCCAGGTCATCATAAGAAACCTTTAAAAGCTTTAAAAATCACCAATCTTATGTGTCCTTCAAAAAGATCCAAAAAGGATTCCCTCTGAATTGGGCAAGACAATGCCACCTCATTTCTTCTATTGTAAAGCAAAAAAAAAAAAATCCTGTAATTCACAAACAGCAACTCCCATCATTTCTTGAACTATAAACAGCAGAAACTGAGTAAAACCTTATATTTATTGCCCTCAACTAAGCTGTGAGATTCTCTCATAATTTTAGAATGTTTGATCAAAGCTTCAATAATGAAGTTTCAGCTTTGAACAAAAATGAGGAGAGGTATAAAAAGCTAATCACAAGCATTGCCAACAAAAATCCTGTCACCAAATACGAACCTTAAGCAACATAATTTACTGCTTACAGCCCTAAATGATGCAACACCAGCAAAATAGGGGGCAGAGGTGGTCTAGGACATCTAAATCTTCCCCCATGAGCCTGCTTACAGTCTCAAAATAGGCCATAGGAACCTGGTGCATCTTTTTGCTGGGGAGATCTTCGGAGAACAAAGGAAAGGAGGTGAACAGAACCCCCCAGACAGAATGTCAGGAACATCCTCAGTAGCCTGACCCTCTTTTCATTTTTTTTTTCTGGAAATGCAGACTGGGGAGATAGGACAGGAGAATGGAAACTCTGCAGCTGAACACTGCTCAGGAGAGTCCAAGGGAGATAAGCTCCAGAAAAAGTTGCCCATCTTCATGAACTAAATTCTGTCAGGCTGAATTTAATATTGATGTAAAGGGGAGCACTCCCATAACTAGTTGGATGTGTGGGTAGAGTCTAACTTGAAAAGCCTGACTAACTTCTGCCATTATATCTGCAGAGCANTAAAACCTTATATTTATTGCCCTCAACTAAGCTGTGAGATTCTCTCATAATTTTAGAATGTTTGATCAAAGCTTCAATAATGAAGTTTCAGCTTTGAACAAAAATGAGGAGAGGTATAAAAAGCTAATCACAAGCATTGCCAACAAAAATCCTGTCACCAAATACGAACCTTAAGCAACATAATTTACTGCTTACAGCCCTAAATGATGCAACACCAGCAAAATAGGGGGCAGAGGTGGTCTAGGACATCTAAATCTTCCCCCATGAGCCTGCTTACAGTCTCAAAATAGGCCATAGGAACCTGGTGCATCTTTTTGCTGGGGAGATCTTCGGAGAACAAAGGAAAGGAGGTGAACAGAACCCCCCAGACAGAATGTCAGGAACATCCTCAGTAGCCTGACCCTCTTTTCATTTTTTTTTTCTGGAAATGCAGACTGGGGAGATAGGACAGGAGAATGGAAACTCTGCAGCTGAACACTGCTCAGGAGAGTCCAAGGGAGATAAGCTCCAGAAAAAGTTGCCCATCTTCATGAATTAAATTCTGTCAGGCTGAATTTAATATTGATGTAAAGGGGAGCACTCCCATAACTAGTTGGATGTGTGGGTAGAGTCTAACTTGAAAAGCCTGACTAACTTCTGCCATTATATCTGCAGAGCACATGAGGCAAAAAATTCAGAAAGACAATTTTCAAAGCCATTTACACCTAAGTCACAGAGGGGACTGTGACATAGACAGAGATCCAGAAATTCTCATGGGCAAGGCTCACAGCTCTGGATCCATCTCCACAGGGAGCCCAAGACCTAAACTATTTCCAACTCCCCCAGAGCAGGACTGAAGGCCAGTGAGTGAAACTAATCCCCAAAGAGCCTGAGCTGAACTCACTCCATAGATAAGTCAGGAGCTACAGTTTCTACAGCTGTTTACAGTGTATGATATCAGCACTAATTTACTGCACTGTTTAAGTATCATGTGTGTAAGAGCCTAATTAACTTGAGTCTTGTCTGTAGCACAAATAAAGCTGTCTAAAAGGCAGGTGTAAGAGGTCAATCAGAGAGAGATGCCCCCAGGGCTGACTGCTCAGCAAGAAATGAGATAGAAAATTCCATTATGCTGCGGCCTGAGAACGGGAAACTTTATGCTATTAAGCAGGCACAAGTAAACCACTACAAAAGAGTTGTTCTGCTCACAGAACACAGGGTCTGAGAGAGCTCTAGGATCTTTGCAGATAACCAGATGCAGCAGCACCCTTCCAGCCTTTGGAAGCTGATCAGGAACACCACAGCTATAAATGATTCAGGAGACAGGCAGACACATGGTTTGTTCTGCTGTTGTGGTTTCTCTGTGAGAGAGAGGGGGTGTGTGTGTGTGTGTGTCCTTGCTCGCTCCTCAAGAGCAGGCAGATACCACTCCTGTGTCAGGAGATACCAAGTGACTGATGCAACTCGTGAATGAATTAACACCACCGAGACTCCAGGAAGAGATCCTTCAAGAATCCAAAGACTTACTTTCATTTTCTCCTACAGAACAGAGGAGCACATGCATGTTCTCTCAATGACCACTTTTTCAAAGGCCAGGCTGGCACATTCATAACCTTCCTGATAGAAAATAGGTAGTTCTCTAATGCCCCCACCTCTGTATCATTGCTAAGATTAAAATTCAATAGCAAAGCAACTTCCACTGCTGTGGCAATTGTTACACCCGAAATCAGCCAGGGAAAACATGGAAGTGTTCATTTTGCTTCCTCCCCCACACGAAGCTGTGCCTTTTTGCACAGGTGTCTTCTGATATTCCCCATTTCCTGAGCTCACTCCAACCCCATCTGGTCCCACCTGGTAGGTCTTCTGAGTGAAGACTGAAGTCTTTGAGGAGCACAACAGCATTAGAGAAAAGACTAGAGAAGGCTTTAGCTGCATTTTTACCTGTTGCAGTCAGAAGCTTTTATTATTTTTCCCCCCTTTTTCTACTTTACCCTCCTTGGAACACAAAGATGGACAAACACTGCAGCCTGAACAGTGGTTTTGATCTGCCAAGTTCCCAAAGTATAGGGAGAGAAGCATTACAGGTAAGAGGCTCAGAAATCAAGCAAGCTGCCCAGCCTGACAAAGAGAAGGAGCTTGAGTTCTGCTCTCAATTTCTGACCAGGTCTATGAAACAGGCAGAAGCACAGCTGCCCTTCCCCAGCATTACAGTACCCCCCTGCAAGGCATCACAACTTTTGTTAGCCCAGGGACCTCTGACAGAGGCTGGCAGAGAACTGTTGGTCACCACAACTGCAGGGCAGCTTTTTGGCTGATGCACATTCTGTGGGAAAGACCAGCTGCCACCACTCTGGCTACACCCACAGAGCTTTCAGCTTGCTGTGTGCCCAGTTCCTGTGTTCACAGGCAGCTCCTAGATCACATGCAGGACCACAGGCACCTGCCAACAGCCAGGGGCCAGCCCATCCCACCACCTTGGCAGGCTGCTGTGCTGCCAGAGCCAAGTCAGTGACGTACCTGAGCCTGTACACTGCAGGACATGAGCCCTGGTGCCCCTGGCTGCCAACCACCATCGTCAGAAGGACACTCCAGCTTCAGGAAAGCAGACTGGTTAACCCACGGCCAGAGGTCATGGCAGGGGGCCAAGAGCCACCGACTAGTACGAAACAGGATGACCTGTGCAAACGCCCCAGTACTGGACCTAAGCACCTAAACCTCAGTTCATCAGTGCTGATCTCACTACAGCTGTTCCCTTGCTGAGAAATACCGGGTTCTGAGCAGGTCTCAGTTTCCCAGGAAGCACATTTCCTCTCTGACATAAGATCCTCTTGTTTCACCTCTCTCCACACTCTGGGTTTTTCCTATTTTACACAGAACAAGCTTTGCAGAACATGGAGCTCTCATGGCTCAAATCAGCAAACAGGCTCGTTAAAAGGGTAAACAGTGTGAGCAACTGTGCTGGAACAGGGCCCAAAACCTCCGTGGTCAAAGGCTTTAGGATTAATGAGATACACAGCAGATTCAGGCATGAACAGGAGAGGAATCACTCGTCTTTCAAGTAGTGGTTGGTTCAATATGCCAGCAGCATTATCATCTCTGCTGCTGAGCAGCTTTCTCAGGTTGTAGTCAAACTCAGACCTCTGCCAATTTTGGAAAGGCAATATATGAAATAAAATATTAAAAAGAGAAGCTTCATGGTCCAGTGCTTTAGCCAGTCTTGCCGAAAAACATTGCCAGAGACCTCCACGAGAGAACAATGGGCAAAAAGCCAAGAGTGGATGGAGAGCTGGTGCCAAACTCCGAGAGAAAACCAAAAGTCGACTGGCAAGCCAGTGTGAAAACCTGAGAGCCCATCTCTGCTCCTGCTGCTCCTTGCTCGGAGGAGGAGCTCCCAGTAACCCCCGGCATCCCGAGCAGCCGGTACCTCCCGGGGGTGGTCCCGGGGCTCCCCTTCCCCGCAGCTCCCTCTTCCCACCTCTCCCTTCTATTACAAAGGCAAAACAGAAGCACAATCGTGCGAGAGCACCACATTCCCAAAAATCACGGAACAGCTCAGGTTGGAAAGGGACCACAGCGGCTCACCTGGACCAACCTCCCCGCTCCAGCAGGGCCATCCCAGAGCACATGGCACAGGGATGGCATCACACGGCTCTGGAATATCTCCAGCGTGGGATACTCCACGCGCTCTCCGGGCAATCTGTTCCAGCCCGCAGCCCCCCATCCTTCCCCCACACCCCGGGGAGGGGGGTCACGGCCACCTCCAGCTCTCCCCCCCGCCATCTCCATCCCGCTCCTGAGGATGATGCAACCTGCGGTCACAGGGATGGATGGAGTGCTCCCCGCCCGCACCTCCCGCGCTCGGCGGTTGCCGCCTCACCTGCACGATCCGGGCGCTCCTCAGGACACCGTGGCGGCGGTGATGGCCGTGAAGAGAAGGAGGATGAGGAGGATGAGGATGAGGAGGAAGAGGAGGATGCGGAGGATGCGCGGGGGTTAAAAGGACCCGCGAGCCGCGTGGCCACGCCCCCGGCCACGCCCACTCCACCCCCGGAGGGGCGGGGGCGGAGGGGCGAGCGCTGATTGGTCACCGCGGGGGCGTCGGCCAGTCCGAGGCAGCCAATGGGAGAGCGGTGCGCGGGGTATCCAGGGGTGGACAAGGATGGAGAGAGATGGAAAACAATGGATAAAGATGGAGAAAGATGGACAGGGAAGGAGAGAAATGGACAAAGATGGACAGAGATGAGCAGGGATGGACAAGGATGGACAGGGATGGACAGAGATGGAGAAAGATGGACAAGGATGGCAGGGATGGAGAAAGATGGACAGGGATGGACAAGAATGAACAACAAGGGACAGAGATGGATGGAGATGGTCAAGGATAGACATCAATGGAGAAAGATGGACAATAATGGACAGAGATGGACAAAGATGGACAGAGATGAGCAGGGATGGACAAGGATAGACAAGGATGGACAGAGATGGACAAAGATGGACAGAGATGAGCAGGGATGGACAAGGATAGACAAGGATGGACAGAGATGGACAAAGATGGACAGAGATGAGCAGGGATGGACAAGGATAGACAAGGATGGACAGAGATGGACAAAGATGGACAGAGATGAGCAGGGATGGACAAGGATAGACAAGGATGGACAGAGATGGACAAGGACAGACAAGGATGGACAGGGATGGTCAAGGATGGACAATAATGGACAGAGATGGACAGTGATGCCCAGCTGGATTGCTGAGGGGAACTGGTGGAAACTGCTCTGGTTTACCCACAGGACCTTTCAGAGCCGGTTTCCTGCTCTGGGCCCCTGAGTTCAGAAAGGATATTGAGGTGATGGAGCATGTCCACCTAAGAGTAGTGAGCCTGGTGAAGGGTCTGGAACACAAGTCCTGTAATGAGCAGCTGAGGGAGCTGGGAGTGTTTAGTCTGGAGAAAAGGAGGCTCAGAGGTGACCTTGTTGCTCTCTACAACTCCCTGAAAGGAGGATGTAGCCAGGTGGGGGGTCAGTCTCTTCTCCCAGGCAAATACCAATAGGACCAGAGGACACAATCTCGAGCTGCACCAGGGGAGGTTTAGGTTGGACATTAGGAAGAATTTATTCACATAAAAGGTGACTAGACATTGGGATCAGCCATCCAGGAAGGTGGTGGTGTCACTGTCCCTGAAGTGTTCAAGATACGACTGGACATCACACTTGGTGTTGTGGTTTCCTTTGAAATCTCAGAGGTCTCTTCCAACCTGACTGATTTTGGATTCTGTGACCCTGGAGAGAGGCCTCTACTGGGGCCATGCCCAGCCCCCAGCCTTTGAAGGTGTTTTAATCATGTAGTGGCCGTAGTGGGTACTTGTACAACACAGGGTGAAGGTGAATTTAATACACTCAATGCAAGTTGTCTCAGAGTAATTCCTGCAACAACCAGATGCTCCAGATTATGCAGACAGTTAAAAAATAACCAAATTCTTGTGTGAAAGCAGGATGTTACTAGACAGAAATCCCTCGAGAACAGAGCCTGTGACTTTGGAAAGTCCAAGAAGCAATTTCTTCTGTATCTATAAAAAGTATCAATAAAGAGAAAAGCAATTCAAGGAGGGTTATTTTAGAACATGATTCACTCTGAAGTGTTCCAAGTGTTTTAGGTAATCAAAGGAGTGGAGACAACTCTATATCTCCATCTGTACATTTAGATACTATGTGGTGAAGCTATTTGGAGAGCATTGCATGGATGTTTAAATCAAGTGGTGAAAGTGACAGAAGAGAAAACTGAGTGTGACTGATTTGAGGCTGAGTGACCAGTTTCAGCATTGCAAAGTCAAGGGTACCTCTGGTAAGAAAATGGCTGTGACTAGAACGTGGGGTGAAATTTATGAAAAAAAAATGCAAGAAAAACACTGATTAATTAAAAAGAAGAAACAGATATATTTGCCTTGAATAGAGGCACTGAAGCAGCTGTTTCTTTATACATGTTAAAAATCCACAAAAATTGCGGAGAAAAATCCATGTTGATGATAAATTACAGTGCTTTTCCCCTGCACCTTTCTGAGTCAAAGTAGATGGAAACCTATTTTGAGTTCCATGTTCTTTTTTCTCATTTTTCTAAATGATCCTAGTAAATATTGTTTTTAAACAGGACAATTATTTACTTTAAATCACAGCTTTCTTAGCTAATTACATCTGAAATATGCATCTAAAGTGAGATTTGAACAACTAAACTTTAGCCCCACAGGAAAAACAAAATGTAGAAAAACACGTGGAAAATGATTGCAGCTTTGGTGCAGCTAAATTATGGAATGGCACAAGAAGAATGCAGAGTGTGGAAAGCGTGATGTTAAGAAGGCCTGGCCCTTGATATGGGTATCAGAAAAAACCATGAGACACCAAGGTACACATGAGGCCCAGCTGCAAGCACAGCTAAGCAAAAATCCATGAATATTTGGAACAGAGTGTTTGCAAAAGCAGTCGTGCCCACAGAGGGTAGTCAGGGAGGGATAACCATACCTTTCATGCCTTTCAGGAGGGACTGGGTAAGAGGCACTGAGTCAGCTGTTCTGTCTGAAGAAGTGCCAGCCTTGCAGCAACCACTGCAACTTCAGGCAGATGGGTGTCAAGGAATGAAATCGTCAGCACAGATGGATGTGCCAGATCCTGATAAATGTAAAAGGGATACCTCAGAGGAGACTTGTAAGACCGAGTGACAGCGCCAGGAAGGTTGGAAGCTATCTGAACATAATGTGTGAAATTAATGAGAGGGATTTGAAATTGCACTGCAGCTCTGCACTCAAGATTTGATTTCCTTCACCGTGGCAGGAGCCAAGTGGAGGTAAACTGGCAACACTTATAAGAAAAATCATAGAATGGTTTGGGTTGGAAGGGATAAAGATTATCTTGTTCCAACCCCCCTGCCATGGGCAGGAACACCTTCCACTAGATCAGGTTGCTCAGAGCCCCTTCCAGCCTGGCCTTGGACACTGCCAGGGATGGGGAGTCCACAGCTTCTCTGTGCCAGAGCCTCACCATCCTCACAGTGGAGAATTTCCTCTTAATATCTATTCTAACCCCACTCTCCTTCAATTTAAAGCCCTGTCACTACATGCCTTTATGAAAAGTCCCTCTCCACTACATGAGAGTTCTGACTTGCAGAATAAACTGACTTCAAAGGTCTCCACAGCAACTCCAACACACACTGTGCCACTGGCATTAGTGGCCTTAAAATCAGGTGGCTGGGAATGAATACACAGAGCTTTTCTCCACCCCAGTGCCCCCTAATGAGATGTACTAGTGAGAGCCCAATCAGTGGGACACATAGATTACTCTCCAACCCAGTGTTGTGAATAACTCCCCTAAATCAGCTGTTCATTATGGAGATCATTAGTGGAGCCACTTAATCCATTTCCTGAGATCTGACAATGCTTGAGTTTATTTCTCTCACAAGGAACAAGAGGGGTAAGCAGAGGAAGATACTGTATCAGGGATGAGTAAACATGCTGAAGACTCAAAGAGGAGAGAGATCCCTTGGACCAGTGCAGTGAGTGATCAAAGAGAGGGGGGAAAAAATAAATGCTGCTGCGGTAGGATCACTGAAGGAGGAAGATCAAGTGTAGGAGTTTTTTTGAGAACAGCTTGTTAAAGCATCCAATCAATCATTGGAGCTTTGGTGGTTCCCAGAGCCCTTTTGGGAAGGGAGAGCACAAGGCTCTCACACAATCTCATGGAAATGTTTTTATGCAAAAGGAGAACACAGCCCACAAAGAGTCACTCCATAGTTCAACTGCATGGGAGAGGCCACAAACAATTTGGAGAACAGACTTCAAAGTGATCTTCGACAGACTAGAAATGAGAAAGTCAAATAGGAAGTTGGCCAAATAGTTGGACAATAGTAGGACAAATGCAAAATTCTGCAACCAAACAAAGAAATAAACTGCTTGAGTAGCCATTATCTGGACAGTAATTGTGTGGAGTGGAAGGTATGACTGTAGTGCCAGGCAAGCTCAATGTGAGTTAACAAGGTCCTGCTGTTGTGCAAAAAGCAAACATCATACAGGGTTATGCAAACAGGAATGAAGCCTGCAGGACACATGGCACCCTCAGCAACGTTGTGCTTTCATGAGGTACCTTGTTCCATGTGGAATGCTCTATTTCAAAAAAGGTGTTCCATACAGGACGTGGCCTGAGAAGCACAAAGTGTAGAGAGGGGTAAAGACTGAAAGAAGTGAAGTTGTTCAGAGAAAACAGAGACTCTGTCAGAAACCTTGCTCAAATCACCTACCAGTACTGCAAGGATGACAATCTGCTGCTCAGTCTGCACTACAGGTCTATTCCCATTGCTGAAGATGTTTTTTCTGTAAAGTGTTACAGCTGCCACCACATGTGTGCTTGAGAACCCCAGGGTTCTTCAAAAGACTTGCCTCCTTGAAGGCTGAGCAAAGAGGGCAATTAAATGTCTGTTGTGGTCAACATGGTCAAATGAAAGGGTAAAAAGTAATGAGTCAAACCCCTGCAGCATGAAAACAATGGCCCAGACTTAAACAGGACTGTTACTTGGTCAGATTTTGGGCTGTCTTTGCAATTTCCCTTGCCCATCTCCAGCCCAGCAATTCAACAATTAATGTTTCATGCAACCCCCAAGGCAGGACGGCTCGCTGCTCACCCTCTACTGTGCATTGTCCAGAAATCAGTTCTTCATGTCCTGCCTCAGAGTCTCTTTATCAAATCTCTTCCTCAGCTCCAGGACTTCCTCTCCTCCAACACAAGAAGCAGTATCCTTCATGTCCACTGGAGAGGGAGGAAGAAGGAATGATGGAAGTTGCAAGACTGCTTTGCTCCATGAAGTTCTCTCTCATCTTTCTCCCAGCATTAGCTCAGTATGAGCAGTATTAGCTCTCAAGGAAAATGGGTGGGTATAGAAGGAAGGAGTGGTTGTTCAACTTGGCTCTTCCCACAGCTCCCATGCCCAGAGGAGGTAGGCTGGTGCACAGGCTCCGTTCCTCCCTCCCTCCCTCCCTCTGCCTGGCCAGAATACCAGGCGGCTCCAGGAAGAAAACAAGAAAGATCTGAAACACATCCAATATTCAGCTGCATAGGCAGCAAGACTTGAAATCAAGCCTGGTGCTGGCAGAAGCACAGGAGGCCTAAAGGCTTTTCCATTAAAAAACGAAGAGGTGGTGAGACCAGTTCCATTGTTTCCTGCTGCCTTTTTCCCCACTTTTTCTCCTGGCTCACTGAAACCAGAGCAGAAACCAATTGTTTTTCCTCCAGACCTACCTACATGTGCAGTCTTGGAGAACTGGAAGTGGCCTAGAGTGCCTTGAACTCACAGTGCCCAGGAAAACAGTGCTCTGCACACCTTTGCACCAACACATGGGTTTGTCTCAAAGTTGCACCTGGATAAGAGTAATTTTCTCTTCCCATTGGGAACAGCCCCAAGTGCTGTTAAAGTACTTGAATCAAAGGGGCAGCCGCACACACAAGCTGCTGCAGGGCTCCAGCTCACCCGGAGAAGCTGCTGCTCCCCTTCCCCCCTCACATCCCACTTCATCAATTGTCCTGTCAAAACAATCTAGTTTGAAAGCAAAGAGCAAAACTGAAATTATGCAGGAGTACCAAACCCGATGCTTATCAGAGCACCAAGAAATCAGCACTTGAACCTGAACCATGAGATAAACACACTCTTGGTCCCTCCTGCTTTCCATGTGCTGAAAGGAAGCCCCTGGACACCGGAGCCTGTCTGCTGGCAGCAGACCCAGTTTGTTGGCTTCCACCATTCCACTCGATTCCACGCATCCAATTCACACCTGAAACCTGAGATCAATTGCATTAACACCATTTCTGGCAGGAACCACCAGCAGGAAAACAGGGACCTTCTGCTGAAGTACTACAGGACTGCTGCGCAGGGCAGCACTGTCCTCTCACTGCTGGCTCTTCTTGCCAGTTGTAACTTGTAAGAAATAAAAATGACATGGGTTAACAAGAGGTTTATGACTGGTAAGTACATTGCTGCCAAGGAAGGACTGTCTGTGCAGTGCTCTGCTTTCCACACACGTGGATTTAACAAAATGAAAATCCCAAACAAAGAAAAATGATTTGGAGACACCTCACCGCTGTGACAGTGCAACACAGGTTGCCCCAAGAAGTTGTGGACTCCCCATCCCTGAAGGTGTTTGAGGCCAGACTAGAAGGGACTTGTGAGCAACCTGGTCCAGTGGAAGGTGTCCCTGCCATGCTTGGAACTGGGATGACCTTTAAGGTCCCTTCCAACCCAAACCATTCTATGATTTGTGAAAAAGGAACATGGGCTGATGGGATGAATTCAGAAACACTTCTGTAGAGCTTTAGAATGCACCAGGTATCAACTCAACATGAAGATACATCAAGTTACTTTACAGACATCTGTATGTAATCTTGATCTCTTTAAAAATTGAAATCCATTCACTAATGGTAATTCACTAACCTAAAACTGTTTCCTATAGTAGCACATCTCTGCTTCACCGCTGCAGCAGGTGGAAAATTCAGCCACAAATATTCTCTTCTCTCACAGCCTGACCAGTCAGCCATTGTTACTTTACCAGCTGAAGTGAAACACTAACTTGGTTCAGTTTTCCAGCTCAAACTTTTTCCCAAACAGGACTCTTTTTAGGGACACTCCTCAGTGCAGCAGCAGATAGAAGCACCTGGAGAATGGAATGATTTATCCACATCCTTCCTCCCTCCCCAACCCACAACTGCTGTGAAAGCAGTTCCACTTCTAATGTATTAAAGACAGTAGATGCAGTTCAAGGAGCTGTTGTACAACACTGGAAATAGACAGTTGTTAACACCCAAAATTCTGCAGCTTGAGCAAAGCAACACCAGGAGGAATCATCTTTCAAAAGCCATGACCCCTCCCATTACTCATTTTTTTAAACATGCTCCTTCTGTTAAAAATAAGCCTTCTTGGCCTCTATGGACCACAACAGAAACTTGCAGGATCTCCCAACCCAAACCCTCACTAATTAAAAGAACCCAAACCAAAATACCCCAACTCCTAACCCCAAGTTGCACTCTTTTGAAATTCAACTTTATCAAGTAAATATCGAAAGGTTGGGGTTATTTTAGTTGAAGCCATGCTTCACCAGCTCTAAAAGACAGAAGGCAAAAGATTGCTCAAAAAATAGCTCAAGAGCCAAGCATTTGAAACTTAAGTCTATGTCCTCATTAGTCATTTAGAGAGCAGCATCCCATCTAAAGGAAAGGGATAATTTTTGTCAGATTCTTATAAAAAAAAGGCTTTATTTTGAACAAGTTTTCTCCATTTGGTTTTACAGTCTCAACATACATCATATTCATGGACAAGCAGCATTTTCACAGAATAAGAGCCAAATACAAAGAAGAGGAAGCCACTTGGGATTAACAGTTTCAACCTAATTGACTCAGACTTCAGAAAATCCTGTATGCTGTCACTTATTTGAGGTAAAGGAATTCCATAAATTAAAATCCACTGTTCAACAGAAGAGCCAACAACGAAATATTTGAAAAGCAGGTACCTTGGGGAGGAGGGGGAAAAAGTAATTCTTAAGGACATTGTGAGCAACAAAAGAAGGGGGAGGTAGAATTTCCACTTGGTTTGTACTGGTAAAACCAATAGTTGGGACTATCACGTGTCAATGTTTCACCAAACTGGCGCAGTTTAAATTTCAAATTTGAAGAATTTTGCTGGTAGGACAGTTTTAAAAGGTGAGCCTAACAAGATATACCATGAGCTTAGTTTATATGCTGAATGCTGTCACTAGGCACCCATTGAAGTATCCAGTAAAATCCACTGCTTTCAGTGCCCATCCTGATGCATTCCAGTTACATCATTAATTTTTGGGGCAGCTGTGCAATTAGATCATAAAATTATATATCTGGTGGAATTCAAGAGTGCTTAAGTAAAATTGTACTGGGGAGGAGAGAGAAATCAACCTTCCAGTATCTGTTCATGCAAAAATGCATCTGCAGACTAACAGGGTTTTGATAAACAGATTAAAGCCATTACAGGGACACATTTCTACTTGTTTTTTATAGAGCACATCAGTTTGTGTCATTAATCTGTGTAAAAATCATCTTCAACCTTTTAAAGAGTATCCACATTGTATTAGATATTGTTTAAAAAAAAGAAACCAGAAAGACTATCCTCACCTTTTGGATCTTGAGATTTAAATTAGCTCACTAATAATCCTGAATCTCACTCAAGAAAAAAGAAATGGAACTGCGTTTAATTATCCTGTAAACTGCAAGAGCTAAATTATCAATGTGAAATTCCTAATGCAAAGCAGAAATAAGTATCAGTTCAGCTGTTCAATGCCAGGCACTGCTCAATCCCTTCCAGTTAAAAGAAAGCATCACTTAACTTACGTATTTCCAACAAAACATCACATGGAAATGTCAGGCTTCACTGCTTGAGTGATGTTTCTTCATAAAAAGTTCCCGGCAAACTCAATTCCACAGTCTGGTTGCCCAAACCATCCAGTGGGAACAAAATTATTTCAAACTGAACTGATGCAAGAACTTAGTTGTAAGAAGCAAAGCAGATGCATTTAGAAAAGCTCCTTCTTCAATGTTACTGTTTTCAAACTCAAGTTCCAGTGAACAAAATGTTTTTATACTTAGAGGCAGAAAGAAGCTGGTTTGTTAATGTTTGTTTGTGATGAATCCATATCCTATTTCCTTTTATTTTAATCATCATAAAGGAGCAGATTTATCACTTAGCAAGTTATCTGGCTCAGAACTAAGGAAGCTCTAGTAAATTCTCTCCTCCACGGGAAAGCTTTACTGTATCACAGAGCTTCCTGTACATAAAGTTACACCTTGCAGAAATACGATCCCTGACCAAAACTTCCTGCTATGCTACGCTTGGAATAAAAGCAGAGGTGAAATTGCAAGTCAGCCACTGCACAAACTGTGTCTCAAGATGTTCCAACATTTCCATTGGAGCATTAACGTTCAGAGACACAACCTAGGATGTTCAGCATTTGGGTGATTCAAGGTCAGAAAATGAAACTGGAATCTGTGAAGAAACTGCCATCTGCTCATCAGCTTTGAACACACTTCAGACTATCAGAAAGTGAGCAAAGGTGGATAAAAGATTTATTTTCCACCAGCATCCAATTAGTTTCCTATGACCTTGAATATTAACAAAATGCTTTTCATTATATGACAGCTAAGAGAGCAGACTGAAAAAAAAAAAAAGATCAATTTGTTAAGAAATTTGATCCTTGTATTTAGGGCCTTGCATTTTCTTCAATAGCACTTCTGCACCTTGTTGCATGGAGCAGAATTTTGGTGTTTATTTTTTCTACAAAAGCCTCATCTATTATGAATCATTGCAATAAAAATATTACTTTTTTTTCCTTCACACTACACTAGGCAACTTTCTTTCCAGCCAAAGACAAGGAATTTAGTCAAGAATTATAAAAACCTGAACTATGAGCTCTGGCACAGCCAGGAGCAGCCACTCAACTACTCCAGAGTGCTTAGAAAATAGGCTTTAGATTTTACACCAAGAAATTGGATTTATTGTAAATGCCACAGTCACATTGATAGACAGAGCACAGACTTCTGGTAACAAACAAACATACATTTTTGTAACTAAGCGTTTCTACTCAGTAAATAAATGCATTTCGCACAGCCTTCCTCTTAAATGTGCCTAAACTAACCTAAATAAGCAGACAGCATAGCAGAAAAGGGAAACTTATGTGAGTAACTGTTTCTTAAGCAGTATATTATTTTTACTATGTATATAATATTTTATATTATATACACATACATTTCATCAACAGTTCAAATTATACCCGAATTAAAAAAAAAAAATAAAAATTTCCAAACCAAAACTGGCGCTCCTCCAACACATTTACCACCTTTCCCTCAGGCAGAGTTAATCCAGGTATTTGTCAAGATAGAGGAATGACAGTTAAAAAGACTCCCCCCACAAGAAACAAGTTACACAAAGAATACTGTATCACTACAAATTTTTTTTTATTCAGAAGCCCATCTTTTAAAAAAAATGTCATTATGAACTTGTTTGGTCAAACTACAACACTTTCTAGCAGACATACAGTAAAAATGGCATGGCTCAGAATCGACCGGATCTCTCGCGATCCCTTGACCGCCTCCTGTCGCGCTCCCGGCCTCCTCCGCCTCCTCCTCCGCCGCCGCGACCGCGATCTCTGGATCTAGACCGGCGTTCACGGGACCTCGACCTGGATCTATGCCTTCAGAGAGAAGTTGGGACACTTTATTGTTGAACCCCAGCAGTCAGCACTTCACTGCAGTAACACACTTAATTAAGGGGGTGAGTAACGAGGCAGAAGAAAGGCAGTGTGTCATTAGAGGGGTTGGTTAATTGGCACCTGGGCTGTGAAGCCGCGTGTTTACAAACTTCACACCACACAACTGGCACAGGGATTGACTGTTCCCTGCAGTCACCTTTACAGTGGAGCTGCAAACCTTGAGGAAAGGCAGGGAGAGGAACCAAAGGCCCTGTTACACAGCTGGTAATTAAAGCTTTGCAAGAGGAACAGCTCCCAGCAACACACATCACCGCTGCCAAGCCCATCACATTAAATCCATTGCATTAATTAGCAATTCCAACTCAGTTCTCTGTGCTTGTTGTTCCCCCCACATCATCCTCTCCCCACCAGGCCTTGAGCACTGGCAAATCACCTTTCCTGCCTATGAGGTTAAAAACAGAATCAGGAAGGAAGCCAAAACCACCCAGAACATACTCTTAACACAGTTAACTATGAATTTATAGATTATATGGCACAGTCAAGGATAAGACTGGTTTGAATGGTTTTAAGCATTTAAAAAGGTAATTTTATAGAACAAGTAAACAGTACAGGTCTAAATACATGTAGAAATTACAGCAGAACTAAAAAAGTGCAAGGAAATGCTAAAAGTCTTCAGTTTGCAGAACACTGCTTCATGGCGAGATATTTTGGGGTGGGAGTATATATGGTGACAAATTTTACTCAACTCTTGCAAACCACTCAGCTGCTAAAATTACTACATTAGCCTTTTATTCAAAAATTCTGGTTCACCCTTTTCTATTCAAAAACCTTTTGACAACTATTTTCAGGACAGTCTAGTTTATACAACCTACCTGTGAAACCCCACTGACAAGAGAACTGGGGGTTTTTTTTGTACCAAGCCTTATTGCTGTGACAGTTTCAGCTGCACAAAAGTTTTAAATAGGGCAAGTAAACAAAAAAAATGGATGGAGGATTCAGCTATTTAATTTGTTTTACCACATGCTGAAATTGGGCTCTGAGAAAAACAATCAGATTCCAAAGGCAAACACACAATCTGATCTTTTTTTGCAATAACAGGCCATACCTTTTAATCAGCATTAACAAGTCTGAGAGATCCAGATTTGTAACAATGACCAAAAGTCTAATGTAAAAAGCATATTTGATGTTTTTCAAAAATCACTTAAACATCTTAAATTCACATTTAAGTTAACGTTAATTGGGATGCTTCAGGAAAAGTACTTAGCCATAAACACATGTGGCTAAACAACACAATCCATGTTTTTAACAATTAAATCCATCCTCAAAAATTCTCAGACACTGTCAGAGACATAGAAAAAACACATTTGCAATCCCAGGCTCCTTCTGTAGTTCAAAGAAACCTCAAAAACTGTGCTCTCTATAGAAGCAAGATCAGCAATTTTATATGCCTCCCCTAAACAGCCAGGCCCTAAATACAAGAAGATTGAACCCAGTTCCAAGTGAACCACCACAGTAAGAGCACTGGTATGAGCCTTTCTAAGGCTCATATTCTCTCACTAAATGAATAACTTAATATATAATAAAATAGTAAACACACATTTTTTTACCATTTTTTTTACCAAAATTATTATTCCTTTCTCCTACTGAGAATTCCTATCAAAAAGGGTCACATTGTGAGGATGGTATTAATAAAAAGTGAGCTCAATACAGTGACTGCCTGTTACTAACAGTCAGAACTTAATACAGGCTACAAAAATCAGCCATTAACAGTTAAAAATAAATAAGGTTGGGTGTCCTGAGTATAATCTATAGATGTACTTGACTGCACATATGCTGAAAGTGGCCTGCTGCTGCCAAAATGCCTATTAACCAAGCACCCTGTATCTGACAGAGGCCATGAGCAAACATGTTTGCAGGAGAATTAAACAGAAAAATAAATAAAGCAACTTCTCCCAAATACCATCTGTCTGGTACAGTTTGCAGTTTTGACATCTGAGCCACAGGTAGGGCCTGTGTATTTAGTACCTCAGTGAATTATCTTCTTCCTGAACCCTGCCTTCTCCCAAAGCCACACCAAGCTCCAGCACCCACAGCACTGTGGGGGCAAGAAGCACCAGAACTTTAATTTAGAGCCCTAATTCTTTGTTCTGAACCGGCCACTTGCCAGCTTTACTTGATGCCCTTTCACTGGCATGTGCCAGAAGTGCATTATTAAAAAACAAGAAGAATAAAGTTCAAAGATCTGCCTTTGGATTTCTCAGCAACTGATCACTAATTTACCCACTTTAATAGCGTTTAAAACCACACTTACTTTTTACGACGCCGCCCATACAACTCGCGCCTTAACTCTCGAGAGATGGGCTTCAAATGCATAAAGTTGCAGAAACCTCCTCGTGTACACTCTCTGAAACACAATCCAACAGGCACAGTTAGAATTCCCTGCTCCACTGCCTGTTCAGACCGGTAGCCATCTCGGAGTTAATCACCTCCAACATTAAAACCAGTAAACTACAAGCCACCATTCGCTGACAGTGGCTCTCTCCTCACTCCAAATCCCCCCAAAAATGGAAAAAGAGGTTCACTACAGGAACTCCACATTAGTTACCTGATGTGGTTTTCTTCCTACACTCAGCTACACATAAAGGCCACACCCAAGGTCCCTCCCTGCCTGTGCAAACACATCCCAGACACTGCCAAGGCCAGAGGAAGTGGCTGTTTTACCCCATTTCATATTGACGGCAACAGGCCTCTCTGAAGTCAGTCACAGGCGAGAGCTCAGCATGGATGGGCTGCCCATTGAACCAGCGGTTGTTCAGGTCGATCACAGCCTTCTCTGCATCTTCCTCACGGCGAAACTAAAAGCAAAATGAACATTTCCTCACGTTACAGAGAGGCAACAGAAGAGGATGTGTGGTATCTGATGCTCAGGACAAGTAATGGAAGTAGAGGCCACTTCTAGAGTTCCTACAGAACTCTGGACAGTCCATCACATCGGGGGTAAATAGGCCAACTTTTCATTAACTGGGACTCAGAGCTAATCAAAACACTGACTTCTCTCTTAATTTTGTTCTGTTTGGTCTTTCAAGTGAAAAAGTTAGTCAGTAAATGACACTGTGTTTTCTTAATACAGCTTTAAACCAAGAGAATGCTCTGGAACACCAACAGTACTGATGTAATGGATTTTTTTCAAACACTCAAGAGAAATTCTGTATGAGAACTGGAGCTCTCATTCATTTAAATTAGAACTCACAAAAATCTGATCCTGTGTTATGAATGTAAAACTTAAATTTGAAATAGCTTTTCACAGCTGATCATCTTTAAAAACAACTGGTATTTCTGATTATGATTACACAGCCAAGAATTTCAGGTGTGAAAATACTTTCCACTTAAGGGAATGTACAGCCAAAATATTCAAACAAACTCTTCTCACACCTCTCTAATACTCTGCACACAAAATAAAATTTCTGCAGGTGACAACTCTGTACTGGTTATTCAAGGGATACCAATGACTTCTAAAAGCTAAACCCAAGTGCTCCAGTTTGCACCTTAAGCCACCAAGTTAAGTGGCAAATATAACTTGGTTACAACATACTGTGTTTCTAACTGGGGAGTTAAAAAATAAATGCATCTGTTGCAAAGAAGCCTGTGTCTTAATGAAGTGCTTAAAGGGCAGCATGATGACAAGACAGAACTCAAAAATCCTTTCAAACTAAACAGTCCAGCAGTGCTGGCTGTGTTCATAACTATGTAAAAAACAAGTGTTCATCTTTCTGAAAATTACACAGATTTTGACTATCAAGAAAGTTTCTCATAATTTATTAGAATTTCTTTCCTCTCTCTTTTTCATTTTCACTCCTTCTGCTCTAAATTGTCAAGTTGGACAGGTGCTTACACACTGAAAAACTTCTCTTCCAAAATCTGTAATACAGTAGCTTTTAAAGTTCTGAATCAATAAATCCCCCCCAGAGATGACATGAACATGTCTCTATCCTACCTTTACGTATACATTTCCAACTAGATGATCTCCAAGGTTGTCACAAACGTTCATCTCCTCAACTTCACCGTATTTCTCCTCCATTTCTGTGAAGACCTCCTAAGCACAAAGCAACCCATTACAAGTCTGCAGCACATCAGTACAGAAATGTTGTGTTTAACCCCAAGTATGCATAAAAGAAAAAAGCAAAATCAACATCATGTTTTATTTCAAAATCAGTACTTGCTTGGTCTGTACTGTGTCCATCTCTAAGCACAGCACTAACATGAAACACTAAAAACCTACAGAAAACATTATGCAAACAGTATTTACAGAATACACAAGATGCACTGAAAACACAACATATAAACCTTGGTGCTACAGCTACACTTAGTTTGTTTCTGTACAAATAATTAAGTGTATTTTGAATTCATAAGAAGGAAGATCACAGAATCGAAATAGTACATTGCTTAAGCTGCTGATTTTAAATAAAGTCTATTTCAGACAGTTAAGTCAAAGCTAAAGTAACCAAAGGTTATACCAGGAAATACTTAGCACTGCAAGCTGCCAGTTTAACATGAATACCCAAGAAACTAAGTGCTTTCCTCTGATTCCAACTGTGCCATCCACTGCACCCATTTAAGTTATCTTTGGTGACACACTCACTAACACTTTGATGTGTTCTTTACATACCTCAAAGAACTCATCATAATGTTCCTGCATCTCAACATCGCTCACAGCACCTGCAAAAATCAAAAAGTCATATTGATTAGAGCCTGTCAATAAGGAAGAAGAGATTCTGATCATACTACAAAACAATCTAGAGAGGCCGTCTGGAGCATAAAAGACACCATACAGCACGGAGCTAACTAATAGGAGTATTAAAAAATAAGGATGTGTGAAGAGCTTTGAGTCCCCAAAGTATCTGTCAAAACATTATGCTGATATCTTCAAATGAAATCAAGTTTTAATCAGAGCCAAGCCTGTATGCCACAAATTTAAAGGAAGGGGAAAGGAATGCCTTCAATGTATCACTTTAAATTTAATGTACAGTCCCACTTTCTATCTATTAACAATTTTACCTAAACAGAAGGCAAGTGCTTTGTTATAATTCCGTATTTTAAAGTATTATTACAATTTAGTGTTCCTCTTCCTAAAGGCAGAATTTTATGTCTACCTCTCCAGCATATCCACTAGAATTCTGGCTCACAATGTAACCAAAATAGCCCAGAATTTTTTTTATTTGCTCAGAATAGTTACTGAAGTAACACTTCCCTCTGTGCCCTCAAAGAAGGGTATTGTAATGCTTTGTAAGAGAGAGCAATTTCCTACTTTAATTCTGAGTATCATCTAAGTTTGTCTGCACTCCTGCAGAACACCTTTTAGTGCAAGACAAGCCAGCCATATATTCAGGTTAAGATTATTTTTATGCTCCAAGCAGGACTTTAAAAGCGAGTGCTGCTTGCCTGCTGCTACAAAAACCAACATTAAGTTTGGCTTATTTTTCAAAGCATTAAAAGTGTAAGAATGTATTTCATTTATTTCTTCCAGGCTACAGCACTTTAAACAAGCTGTATATATTGGAGCCTAAAGCATCAGCTCTTCAGAAGTGCCTTATTAAGATCAAGCAGAGCAGTTTTAAAACAAACGCTGCATTTTATGCCAGAGAAATATGGCAGTGTTTAAACTGCAAACCATACTGGTTTAGTTCACAGAATGTGAAAGACAAGAAACTGAGCCAATAAAGCTCAGTTTATTCACTTTCAGGCTGTTATGAAAAAAAATAGGCTCTTTGGGCTCAGTCAGTTTTGGCTATTATTACCACTTGGGAAAAGTTTATATTTTTCTTCAAAGGCTCTAAAAACAACCAGCCACGTTCTCTGGAACTGCAGGCCCTGTTCTTCTACCCAGCTCAGCTCCAGCAGAGGCTAAAGGGGCATTTGGTTTATAGTTTAGGCAAACAGTGTCTCTGCATTTGAAACGCGTTTGCTTTTAGGAAATTTCCTCTTCCCCACAGTTATATAGCAAATTAAGGAATATCAAACATTAAACCAGTATTTCTAGGCAGTTAATACTTAACTATATTCTCAAGGTTCTGCCAACACCACTGATAACAGATTACTAATACCCAAAGATTTTTTTTTCTGTTGTTGTTGTTTTTAAAGGTATCAGACAGGGGTTCTGTGAGCCACACTGGGATGAATGACTTTTTACCAGATGGACAAGTGCTAAACACTTTTAAGGAGATTCCAGTGTCAATTTAGGAAATTATAAGCAACAGTTAGTTAATGACTACTAAAATATCCTTCTAAAGTGGGAAGCATACATAAGCACAGGCTTTACAGACATCCATATTCCAGGGCTACTGGTATCTGAAACCTTGAGAAGCCCCAATCACTAATTAAAATACTCAGGAAAACTACTGCTGTTCAGAACTAAGGTTAATCCTCTACGACGGCAATAGAAAGGAAGACAGTTAAGCAACAACGACAAAGCATTAAACAGCTACCCAAAGTTATCCATTGAAAATACATGCAGTACTTAAGGAGGGACAAATACCAAAATAACAAGGAGCCAGGAGTTCCAGCAAACCTACTGCTTGCAGAGCTCCAGCTCTACCCCAGGAGGTACAGTCAGGCTCTGGTTCACAGCTACTCACTTGTCACGACAAACTACAGTCAGATTCCAGCATTTACAACACTGGAGAACCTGTTCAGGACTCTGGAGGCTGTAAATCTAAACAGCTCCACAGACCAAACTGCTGTAACTCTGTGCAAATTAGTTACCAGCGCATTGAGAGTGTAGGGAGAGTGGAAACACCCAACTGGAAACTTTTTGGTCTACTGAAACAGTGTTAACTACTGAGCATCTGCAACAAGAGAGCCTGCAAACCAATGGAGCTGTTTAAGTATCTGGACAAAATTACACAGCTCGTTGCATGTCCAGCTTGATTGTGTGACAAAACCTCAAATTACTTAATTCAGCCATTACTATTTTTAGAAGCAGGAGAGAGTGTTGACTTTTAAGTCAGAGGCTGATTTCTCAAAAGCACTTTTAATCAAAAGCTGGTAACTAATCTGAACTAGTCTATAATCCAACAGTCAAAAAAAAAAAAAAGTAGCCAAACAAAGCTTTATTACCACACAGTCAATAATCACTTCAACAAGAAATATTAGTTAGAAAAGAACACCGATCCTGTTTTGGTCCTAAAACTTTTTTTTTCTTTTTAAATCTTATTTTAATATTGATGGTTCAATTACAATGACTGATTACAATATCAGTGATCGCCGATCAATCCTGGTCATTAACTGCTGCCAGTCTCACAGGAGTCTCATGTGTTTGCTTATGCCCATTAGTATCTCAGGAGGAGCCATTAAATTAGTTCATGACCATACCCAAATGCCTTCCCCTCCTCAAAAGTACTTCTAAAAATATATTTTCTTAGGTAAATATGCCACTTGGCTTTGGAATTTGGATTTTCAAAGCATGGAAGGAATTTTAAGCACGCACCCATCCACAAAGGACAGCTGCCAGAAGGGAAGGTTTGTCAGTCATGATGTATCTTCCAAAGAGCACTCCCTACATGGAAGCTGCCATTAACCTGGGACAAATTTCTGCATGCAGTCTGAAGTTCCAAATTCAAGTTCTCTTAACGTTTACAGAGCAGGGAATTTGTACTGGATGAAGTCAATGTGTCACTGTCCTGCTCTTTTAGACAGTGGAACCTAATGAACAGCACAAAACATATGGAAAAACCATTCCTAGGATGCAAGCAACTGGCAGGGAGGAAGGTGATGGGAAGAAAGCAGTGCAACCAAGACTGCTTCACTGGGGAAGTACAATTTCATCCCTTTTTGACTTAAAAGTTGGTATTCAGATTCCCCTCACAGTTTTGGGAGTAGGGAGGATGGCGAGTGGGACAAAAAAAGTTTGGTTGTATTTTTTACTTTTTTTTTCTGTGTTTGTTTCAAACACATTCAACGAAACGTGGTCAGTTTGATCTGTTAAACTAAAATGGCAGACCAGCTTAAGTCGACACTGAGCTCTGACAATCAAGCCCAGGGAACCAGTGAAGGAACTTGTATGAACTTACAGCGCAAACCGTCAGCAGACTGGGAAGAGTTTTGAGGGTTACGGTAAATGTTCAAGAGGGCAATGGTCTGAAATACAAAACGCAACAACTTTATATTATGGAAAATAATTTTAACAAGAAACTGGTTTCCTTTAGGGTCGCTTTGGCCGAGTCTGTGCTGAAAGAGAGGTGGTTATTCTCTCCCAAGAAGGAGAACTTTCGCTTAGCTGGTGACCTTTCTAAATCAACCTAACACTGTAAAGTAATAGAGATCTCATGATACTCCATTATTGTATTTTTCATCTTATTCCATTCACCAATATTACCAGAGAGGGGTTTTTCCATGATTTCAGACAGCTCTGTAATAGGTGGCATCCACACAGCACTTACACTGCAACCAGATTAATTTGGTTTTACTGAATGAATGGTTTCTTAGCAGGAAAGGAAGCAATACAATAATTACAGAATAACATGAAATCTCCATTTTCCTAAAAAAGTTAATATGAAAGAAAACCCAGTTCTGGGAAACTTACCGTACATCACATATATACCTATTTTTTTTAATTTCTTTTTTTTTATGGTTAAATCAAGAATTTGAGGAATGCCTGCAGTTCGACCCTTTAAAAAGAATGCAGTGCTCCTGAGCAATCAAGCTCCACTCTGCAACACAAAAGGGGATCTGCATCAAGCCCAATTCATGCAGCCACTTGTGCACTTGGAGTCGCACACATTCCACAAATTCTTGACCTATGCGCAAGAAGAGTTCCGTCACTTGTCCTGTTTGCAACAGCTTTATGTCAGCAGCTCAGAAGCCAACATTATTTTCTCATAATTAGGAGTGGGCTCTTTAACACCATTCTTTAAAAATATTTCTCCAACTGTGGGACTTACAGTGTGAGCCGTCAGCCGTCTGTGCACTGTTTTGGGGGTTACGATAGATGTTTTGAATCAAGATGGTCTGCGGGGAAAAAAAATAAAAAGGGGAATTCTACTGGCTGCTGTGCATATAATAGACAATTGCAAAGAGACAACTTGTTTGCAAACAGCTAAAAGTCATATTTTATCCTTAAGACTTCCTTTTTTTTTGTATTTGCAGAGTATCTTCCAAAATTGCATCCAGACCATCATATTATGAAAACAGTTTTAATTAACCACCAAGAAAGAGCTGCGTTTGTCTCAAGGGCTACCCTCGAAATGGGAGGTGTGAGGCACAGCCACCTGAAGTGTCACACGAGGTTTTTCTGGAGATGCCTAAGCTTTCGAGACCAGATTCACTATTGCAAGTCTAGTGTGGGGGGGAAAAAATGGTGTTATGTGCACAGCATGTAAAACATAATGCCACAGTCTCCAAAATGCTACACCAGACAGTTGGGCCTTTGGGCAACAGCTACGTCTCGTTTTGTGCATCAGGAATTTCTTGGTGGAATTTCTGTTTAAATAATATAATAGCATCATAGGTTCACATGTTTTCCGATCCTTCAAATAAGGACAATATCCTTTTAGCCCTTCTGCTTTTACTTGAAGAATTAGCCCAGGCAGACTTGAAACCTTACATTTGTACCGTTCTTCTTAAAATCAAGTTGTCTGAAAAAACAAACCATGTTTAAGTTAGTAAACTAATATTACAAAAAAATTCCAAACGTCCATATCACTGTAAGCAGCTCAAAAATTGAAACTTGATTACTTAAAATACAAGGTCAATGTTAGTCTGTTATGAATTCCAATCCCCAAGTAATTTTAGCTTACACATTATTATTAGTCACAGTAAGAACTCAGAGCTTAAAGAAGTCACAGGACCAGCAATGTCACACCTACAAATGCTGCCCATTTAACATGTAAAGAAAGAAATAAATCTGTCACATCACATTTAAAGTCACACACATTTTCTAAGGGGTACAGTCATACCAACCAAAGCTTTGTGCTTCCGTGGCCCAGGTTTAAACTACCTGTGTTTTAGCCTAGAACTGGAGAGACCCAGAGACATGCATCTCGTTAGGGTGTTTGGATGATTGGTGGTAATTTGATCACCCTGGACTGCGTGACCTTTCCTAACACAGCTCTTCTGTAAAGGAGCTGCACCAGCAAGACCTGCACAAGGTAGAAATGTTGTGTTTTAAACTCCCTTTTAGTAAGAGCTCTGTTCCTGTTCTATCACAGCTGATTATCAACCTGCACACAAATAAAGATGTTTCAAAGCAGAGCTGCCAGGTGGGATCCCGTGCAGTCCCAGACATCCCCGGGTGAACCCCTGGATGCTCTGCTGACCCACTGGGGTTGGCACTGGTAACCAGAGCCTAAAGCAAAGCTAAAGGTGCACTGACAGAGGCAGCTGCAGTTGCTAAGTTTTACTGTTAAAAAAAAAAGGTAGTGATAGTGGTGGGATTTTGCTATGGTTTTAGTTTTGTTTGTTTTTTAATTGAAAGACAACTGATTTTGTCTGATTTAAAAGTATTTTCTAGCAGCAAAAAATCTAAATTCAGGTCTTTAAACTGCCAATCACATTTCAGCACCTGCTCCATCTCAGTCAGCAACACGGAATAGTTTTGTAAATGGACAATGTTCTCTTTGAAATAAAATATTTGCATTAAAAACTATTAAATTCCCAAAAGCAGGGAAGTGTCTGTGTGGTGGAAGTGCCAGCAGCAGCCCCTATGGCTCAGTACTCCTGACATTCCCCCCCAGAACTCTCCCTGTGCACTCACAGTTCAGCTTGAGGAGCAGCAGAGCCCTGAACTTGTCTCATGAACAGCACCTGCCTCCCTAATTTATCCCCAAAGCAACATCAGCCCACCACTGCCATCAATTCTGCTCCAAGGCAGATCAAATGAACCTGCACAAGGCTCTGTTGTTCATGTAAACTTTGTAGTTGAAACTGGTGATAATGCAACAACTTTCAAAGGCATTACTTGTAATGTAAAATATTCCCAAAGAAATCTCTTTATTTGTGTACCTTGACAATCAGCAGCAACAGAAAGAGGGAAAACAGAGTTTTCCAAGAATAAACTTTGTGAAAACCATGGAGCTCATAATAAAAGCCTTGTCACTCACTGCACCTTCTTAAATTTGCTTTTATTTCTGGCAGATATGCAGTCCCACATCATGTGCCCAACAATATTCACTCAGCCAAAGACTCAATAATCTCATGTCAATTGACGATTCACCCTCAGCAACCAGGCAAGTGGTGTCCAACAAACCACTTTTTCCACAGTCAAAGGAAGATGCAAGTTACTCTGGGAACTTCAGAGCCTGGGTCAGAGGGCAAATGTAATGACAGCTGAGTGGGTTTTATTCACTGATTACTCTTCTTTTACTTATTGCATTAAAAGATTAAAGTCCCCACCTCTGGGACAGGTGGGATGTGCTGCCATTGTTTGGTGCTTTAAGGAATCTGGGATGGTTTAAGTGCCTGAACACCACTGAGAAGGCACACTCACCTGAGAGTTAGCACTGGTTGGTCTCTACTACAGGCAAGCTTACAACAGCCTCGCTTCCTGCAGCCATTAAGGGTGACAGGAGATAATTAGAAATGCTGGGAGAAGTAAATGGAATACCCCCAAAAACAGATAAACCCAGAGAAACTGGGGCCAAAACTGAACTATTTAATCTGGAGCTCGGTAATTACTCACTTGTATCTAAGAATCTACGTTTTTAAAGAATAAGAATTTATTTCCACAAGAAAGAGGAAACAAAAGGGAAACAAACCTGGCTAAATGTTGGTTTGTTGTGCAACCGAGAACATCTGTCTCCATGGCGACAAGCTCCGATTTTGAAATAAAATGAACAGTTGACTCTGCAAGGAGGGAAAAAAAATAAAGTAGTTACAACACTGGAATAGAAAACATTAATATGCAAAAAAAAGCATAAGCCCTAAATGTCTTTATCTTGATGTGGAGAAGTAACACAGAAAAAACTCCACACCAAAACTGTACAGGGAAGCATTACAGGACACCTGTAACATCCACTCCTTTCTCCCCTAATTCACAGGCAGGGCCTGACTGGTTTCACAATCCACCACACACTGTTTTACCCTTCTGGTTCTCCATTCTTGTCTTTACATCACTCTCAGGCTGATGGGATGGGAAGCAACATGAAAAATGGTCTGGAAATTGATACCCCCAGAGCTCTGTCCTGAGTTCAAGCTGCCCCTAATCCAGGCAATAAAACCTCCTTTAAGGCATCGTTGCATCTCTCTCATGTTTTACAAACCACCTGTTTAAAGTTACACCCAAAGGGTAATTCCAGCTATTGGAAATAATTCAGGAAAGAGAAAAATCATGTTACAGAGAGAATACACAGAAACAAAGTAAATTCATTTAATTAAGCCATTTCCATGAATATAATTAATGATTTTAAGAGTAAGTTGCCCTTTTTTTTTTAAACCACAAGCTTTTCTTGAATGATCCATCTTGTGACACCTTGAAAACGATGCTGGTCTAAAAACACCAGTGAAACTCTCACAAAAAGGTCTGATTCACATGGAATGAAGGAAAACCACAAGGAGTTTAGTTACCTTGACAGGGAAATGCAAAATGCTGAAGGGCAAGAAAACTACTATGGGCTACAGAGGGGTTTAAGTGAAACACTGGAATTCTCCTGGAAGAAAGATGATGATTCCCATAGTTAACACCAGTTCTTTCCACAACCCTGGGTAACCAACATCAGCTCATGGAGGGGAGAGTTAACAAAGAACTAAAGCACATCTGATCTCCAGCAAGACATTCTACTGCAAAATCACAACATGCTTACTCTTCATTATGTTTTTGACAACAAACTTAGCATTATAATATACTTACTGTCTTCTCTGAACTCTAACCTGAAACAAAAAGAAACACCTAACTACAGAATTTCCAACAGTGCCTCCAACTTCAGCACCTTCTGGAAGGTTCCATTTGCTTTTTTTTTTTTGGTGTCTTTTTTTTTGTTTTTTTTTAACAGAAAATAAATAGCTGCACAGGAATGTCACGCCTGATTAACTGCTGTGGAACTGCAAGGCATTATATTCGTATGTATCTCTCCTTTGTGAGAAAGGACGCTACAGTAACAGAGCTCAAAGAGAGGCTGCCGAGCTGCTTTCCTGGAATGGCAGCGCTACAACAGAGCAGAGCAGAAGCCCCACGGCCAGGGGCTGACAAGAGTAATTTAAGTCCAGCAGCACATCGATGCCCCCTTTTCAAAAGGGGAAAAACACGCCGGTTTGGCCAGGCCGATGGTGACCAAATTTTCGTTAGAGGAGGGTTTTGTGTGTGTGCTTCCAACAACCAGAGAAACTAGAGGCGTTCCCGGACGCGTGGAAGGCTGCAGGCAGAAGCCTGTAGGATCAGGATGCAGCAGTCGGGGAAATCCTCCGCACCCTGGGGAGGGGGGAGAAATAACCAGTCGCTGTCCTTGCAGCAGAGCGGGAGCTCTCGGGCTGCTGCGAGGCGCAGGGACACGAACAAAAGGGGAACAGGAGCAGGAGGA
>VYZS01077586.1:0-10473 GCA_013400695.1 Neodrepanis coruscans | reverse complement strand
CTGTTTTGTTTTCACTTTATTTGTCGGGTTTTCTGTGTGCGCGAAATAAACTGTGATATTTGTGTGTTTTCTTCATTATGGGGTGTGTTTGTGGCTTCTCTCGGAAATCTCTTGTCCAAAATCACTAAATTTGTGGTAAAACCATGACATATAGTCAGCACATTTTTATTATTTTGTACAATTTCAGATAAATAGATAAGTAATGGAAAATACTTTTTTCAATAGGTAAACTTTTTAAAGGTTATGAAAACAGAAGCATATATTAAATTAAAATGTATCATAATGTGGTAAAGAATCTGTAATACCTGGATTTTTTTGGCTTGGCATTTGAACTCTTGAGGAATTTTGTGTAGGATAAAAAAAAAAAAAAAATCTTTGCAAGACTGGAAAATATCTCTCTTCTCTGGATGTAATGACAATCTTTAACCTACCCGCAGACTCTAAGCCTACCTATATATGTAGTAACAGTAATTTCACACCTTTCTAACTCAGTTAAAGCTGCAGAACATAATGGTAATAGGATAAAGTTAGGGCTTCAATCTAAATCTCACCAAAAGCTATAGATGTCACAACATTTTGCACTGTGATGAGTGACTGATGTGGCAAGTGTCTAGTAGCAGAATGGCTGCAGAGGTGGCTTCTGTGAGAAAGGTTGAATACTTTGCCCTGGCTCCCACAACTGTTTTCAGCCAACTCCAAAACGAACCCAAAGATGAGATCATCAGTGATGCCAGAGGCATCTGTGATATAATATATTTAAGAAGGGGTAGAAAATCCTGTACAGCAGCCATAAGACAGAAGAGTGATAAAAAAAGTGATAGAAACAGCCTTGTACATACCAAGGTCAGTGAAGAACGAGACAGAGAAGGTGGCCTAGGTGCTAGAGCAGAGATGCCCCTCATGGTCAAGACCATGGTGAAATGGGTTGCTGTCTTGCAGCCCATGAAGGACGATGGTGAAGCAGCTCCTGGAGGACTCAATGCTGGAGCAGGTGGACTTGCCCTCAAAGAAGCTGCAGCTCATAGACTGTCCATGGCAGAAGCAGACAGTTTTCATTTATTTTTTTCTTCCTTATTTTGCCACTTATAATAATACCCAAGCTATCTCAAAGAGTAAGAAAACACCAATAAAACAGTTTTATCTTGTTTTGCAGGGTCAGGAGCATTTGCCAACATCTTGCTCTATTTCATATAACTAAACTGGCCTTTCAGGAATTAAAGGTCCTTCTTTCAAACTCCTATATTATCCTTTCACCACCTTGGTGATGATGTTTTACACAGTGTAATCTTTCATTTCTTATCCTTTATCTTACATTCTACTGGAGACATAATTAATCTTTGAGTCTGGCTTTTTACTGTCTTCAGTAGGAATTGAGTATATTCTTCATATTATTCTACATAGAAATAGATGAAAAAGAACAATTCGGTAGAAATTATAATGGTAAATTTTTGGAATGTGATCACCACAAAATAAAAATTAAATACTCAGACATCATTTAAAAAGCCATGTATTGTTATCGTGCTATTCTTTATATATCTTTCTAACAGTGAGCAAAGTATCTTGTTATTTCTAATAGCAAGGACAATTGAATACACATGTAATGTCATTCACGGTACATCTTTGTTTTTGAACATTCAAGAGAATTTTGCTAAGTCATTAAAAAAGTTATGAAAATATGTATCAATACTTCTTTATGTTTGTGTGTGTATATTAACCTGTGTATGATATATATGGTATAAAAATTTATAATATTTTCATTTAAATAGATAACAAAGGACAGGACATTTCCTACATTTTACATTAAAAAATAATAATCAATGTCAGACCTTTTCTCTGAACTCATTCTTTAAAAAAATTCACTACCTGTAATTAAGTTGAATGTGATGATGTTTCCATAGCTCAATCTTTTTTATATACTTTTGCAATGTTTAATGTTAAAATCAATATTAGTAACAGTAGGACCTGCACTTATTTTCTGTGTGTGAAGGCTGTACAAAGAGCACAGTTTGCTAATCACAAACATCATTGAGTCCTTCTAATAGGTTTTTCTACTTACATCTTTGAAATACACATTTATTTCTTCATCAAAACTACCTTTTTCTTATGCCTTAGAAGCAAATTCAGATATATTGCTAATTGATATCTATTATGTGTTCTTACCTAAGTTCAGCAGGTTATTATGAAATATATCATGAAATTACCTGTGTTCCCACTGCACTATGATATCATTTACAGACTTGCTGATTTCTCGAGACGTAGCGGGCTCATAAAGAAATGATGGATAAGGCTTATGCCTATTACGAATCAAAATTATTGATATTTACTGTATTATAGCATGACAGAGGTAATAAATATATTCGCTCCAAGACACCTTTTTGGCATGAAAAGTTTATCTCATGAAAAAATCTTTGCTTCAAATGCAAATTTTCATATGCTAATCCATATTTTTCTCCATATGCTAATTTTTTTCATAGAATGTAATTTCTAAAATATGCATATTTGAGCACATAAAAGCTCTGCTGTGTTTGAGTAATCCAACAGATGAAAACTGAGTTTGTTGCTTGTGGGTGATGGGACATGGAGACCCCAAAGAACAAGTGAAAGCAATCGTGGTGTGTAAAAGGAATATCATTTACTGTTACTACAAAGCTAGCTTTATACTCTCTAAGATAGTTTGTGTTCTTCTAACCACTATTACATTTGGATGACTGTAATCTTTTCTATAGGATATTTCAAAGAGCCTCTTTTAGCCATAGGATGTTTTAAAGAATCTCTACCACCAATCGAAGGTTTGTTTCTCAGCACTCTCTTCGGTCAATCCTAGAAGAACATGTTGTACAAACTGGTCTCCATATATGGTGTTCCATGCTCTCTGTCCTTTTTGGGTCTTTCCTGTTTTCAGTCTTCCCTCTGCCATGCGCAGATTTGCTAAAACCTTAAACAAACTGTTAATGCAATTTTTCATATGTGGCCACATTTTCTCACAGCTGCCCCTCATTATAAGAGTAATGAAAAGCAACGATTTACAGAATAAGGATACCTCAAGATATCCCTAAATACTTGGTGGAGATTATGTAGAAGGACTTAAAATAGTTCATATCCTGTCACATACTTGTGTTCAGCCTGAGGTGCTGTATCAAAACAAAGTGTCTTACATAGAACAGGTCTAATCGAAACACTTTGAGTTGTTTGCATCTAGAAACACAGAATGATGTCCTTCCCAAGTAAAATCAGAGGACATTAAGAGACAGAAAAAAATAGCAGTCTATAATGATCATTTTGCATAGAGTAATTTTAAAATGTAATGATGCACAGGTAGCCAGGGTCTTGCTTTTCCTTTTCATTTAAGGAACCATATTAAGGAACCATATTAAAAAACCATCTTAGACAGTCAGGTATGTCAGTGGTTAAAAATTAAATTGTAAATGAAAGAATATAGTTACAAAATTTGTCTTTCACAGCAGAAATTTTGGAGTTTCCATTGTAGCACACAGCTGAGAGAGCTTTGGAGATAGTCAAAACAATCTGCATCTGCTAACGTGAGCTCTTCTGAAGTAACAAGTCTGGCCCAGCTTATACCAGGGATGTTGTATTTCAACAGATCCATCTTAAAATGACAAAAGTGTGATGGGATCACTCTCACACAAACCACAACAGAAAAACAAAATCTAGTGACAAACACCATGCTTCACAAGCTTTGTTTTCCTTGAACTACTTTCCTTCAAGTTCTCATGAAATAAATGTGTAGCAGCATGAGAGGTAAGATGGTTTTCAAAGATTACATACCCAAGCATGTAATGGATACATTTAACTTTCCCCTTTCCAGTTGTTTTATTTTTTGATTCTGCATAGATTAAGTCTGAAATATTTCTAAGCCAACTAAAGTTGTTTTAATCTGTTGACTAAACTGTCCACTACAATTATAACTGGTGGGGAAGTTCACTTCTAATTCTGATGCCCTTTACCCCATGTACTTGTTTTTCTATTCTTTTCTTTAGTACTCCATAAAATTATGACAGAAGCTCTAATTTTTTTTCAATTCAGTTCTTGTTTGGGTCCATTAAATCTTAATATATTGTAGCAATAAAAAATTAAGGTAAACTATATAAAACATGAACTGGCATAAAAGAGTGGCATATTTTGGCCAGGATTCAGGCATGTATTTTTGACTTTTACAACCTTAACCCTTGTGGTGTGACAGAAAATACTTTATCAGTTCACACATAAAAGGCAACAGTCCTGGAAATGGCAAACAATTTCTTATTTCTAAGAACTACAGGATCCAGGTCTGCTTTCAGATATGCAGGCACTCTGTGTGTCTAGTAATATCAGTGACCATGCATGCATATGGAAGTATCACATTGGTTTTTGGGTCAGGGTTTAGTTTCATTTTATGCCTTTTTATATATTGAGTAGCCAAAAGGCAATTTACAGGGTAAGAAATTAGATACTAGCAATGCAGAAAGCCATAGATTAGAAAAATCAGTGAATGAGGACAATTTCCCTGCAGTACAAACATGACTGTGTCAAGCACTTAGAGGGTTGAAAATTGAAGTACAAACTGAAAAGGCATGTAAAACACATAAGATCATTTAAGCTGAGGTCAGGATGGAGTTACAGAGAAAATGCACTTTAATAAGGCAACATGTGAAACTAAAATTAATTGTATTGCAGAACCAGATGAGGAAGCATGTTTAGCTTTCCAGAAACAAAGTTTCTTTTGATTTATTCAGCAGTGCAGCAGAGGCCATTTTTTGGTGATGAAGAGAAACACTCATTGGTCACATGTGAGGAGGACCCATCCAAGAAGATCCTGCTGTGTACAACTCTTACACTGCCAAGATGAAAATGATAAGTGAAAGAAAAATTTTGTTTGAAACACTGAAATTCTCTAATACTTTGTCTAAAGAATTTTAGATGAATTCTAAAATTTCGCATTTGCCGTAAAATTAATGACCAGAACGATTTGAATGGGGCTTTTTTATTTCTTCAGAAACCAATTTTCTAAACTAATATGGGGAAAATTACAAAGATCCACAGCACAAAAATACTAAGAATTTATCAAGAATTGGAACTAGATTCTCTTTCTTAGTAGTGTTGTTTGACAATCAGAGTTCTGTCTTGCAGCTGGCAGGGCTTTGTAACAAAACTGGATGCTTTCCAAGCTGCTCTCCAAAACTACTACAAGGCTAGAAAGGGCTGGTGCAGCCTCCACAAGTCACAGTTCTTTATGGACTTATAGTCTACCATGGATGCTTCAATCTCTGTGGTCAACTTACCAAAGATGTAGAAAGCACACATGGCTATTGCTGCCATTTTTTGGACCTGCAGACACACTGGGAGCACAAGCACAACACAGGGTTAGTTTATTGGGGGTTTTTGTTGGTTGATTGGTTAGTTGATTAGGTTTTTTGTGTGTGTTTTTTTTTCCTAATTGTTATACAGGCAGTAATTTTGTAGTTTCCTTGGTAGAGAAGACATAGAACCTCAAAAGTTTGTAGTTAGATTGTTTTCTTCAGTTTGGTAGCTCAGGTGGTAATTTTCTATTAGTCCTTCAAATAAAAGTTCTATGGATTCAAATTATGAAATAGAGACTTTTCTTACAGGATATTTCTGAACATAATGTGGCACTTCCTACCCTGCTCTAGGTGCCTTCAAGCTTTTTCATCTTGTTTCCAATTCCACTCAGTCAAGTGACAGCCAGAGACAAAACTGTAAGGGGAAGAAACACAGAGTACTTTGAAGCTCTTTCCTACTCTTAGACACTCATCACAGAGTGGCAAGGTGCATAGCTGTCAGCATACTTCTCCTGGTGCTGATGTATTCTGGAAATGCTCCTAGTTCTACCACTGTAGCCACAGCCTTTGTCTAACAGTAACTTTAATTGATAAGGTGAAGTTGAAGACAAAAATGTCAAAGAAAATGAGTGAAAATTCAAAGGTATTTCTGCAATGAAATTTTTGTGGTTTTGCTATATTTTGACTGTACTTAAAATTGGTAACATTTTCTTTAGCCTGTTTCCTGTACAATCAGGACATAATAAGCTGAGAGAAAGGAAAAAAATGAGCAGTATCTGACAGAAATTCTTCCATGTAGTATACACAGCAAGATCTAATTATCAGTTCACTCAAAATTGTTGTTTGCTGTCTTATGTAATTAATGAGGCAGACTATTAAAAAGTGGAAAAGTAGTTCATATGATGCTCAAAATTTTCAAGAGTCTAGACCACTATGGTTCAAAGCAGCATCTGTACATACTGACTTCTTTAAAAAAGGTGAGCAATTTTATGTATAAATGTTGAAGGGTTTGTTTCGTACATTGCATGTTTTCTCATTGTATCAGAGTTTCTAGTAGGAGTGAAAATGTTATTCCTGAGTTATTTCTATTTATACACTTCCCAATGGTATCTTGGTACAGTTTGCTTCCGCTCAGCTGATTTATGAACCTTAATATTGCCAAGATTGATCTTATTTTGTTTATTGTATATATAGAAAGTTCTTAGGAAGGCTAATGAAATAAAACATACTTGAAATAAAGGTGACTCTATGTTTTATAGGTTCCTTGAATCAGATGCAGCAACATTAGAAAACTGAATGACAGCGTAGGAATGAAATCAGAGACCAGACCAAGTTTCATGAATTTCATTCATGACAATGAGGAAGGATAAAGGGTAGTTACAAGTTGTCATACATGATATGAAATTCAGATATAGGATTGCAAGCATAGTGTATGCCATTTCTGCCTTAGATTTGCAAGGGGATTTTATTATATTCAGGCATGTTTTGAAAGGATCAAACAACAGCAATGGACAGAAATATATTTCTGTACTTTCATGTACTTCTGAGCAGAATTTTTTGGTTTTTTTTTTTTCTGATCCCAGACATATTACTATCCTGTATGTTGTTACTACTTTGGCTTTTCTATCTCCACTCCACAACGGCTGTACAATGGTTCTACCCAGAAGCTTAAGACAAGGAAATACAACTATCCATCTGTTAAGACAAGAATGTTGGTGGATACCAATAAAGTAGCAGAACATGTGCAGGGATACCAAGGAAACTGCTGCCATGAATTTTTTAAAAAGATAAAATAAACTACTACATTTTTTTGTGGACGCTGTTCAGTTGGCTAAGTAGATTCAATGCTCCTTTTTTACTTTTTTACTTTTACAAGTAGTATAACACAGTCCAGATTAAAAAAAAAAAAAAAAAGTAATCCAAATGCCCACTATTTTTAGATTTTTAGTTTACACTAAATTTTCCATGCAAAGTAGCTTGAGAGCAATTATAATTACCAATAACATAAATTGGAGATGATTCTTTTAGCATCACGGATGATGCAGGCACAGAGAGAACTATGCAAGTTGTGAGACTGAAAAACTGGAGACTTTATAGGTTTAATCAAATAAGGGGGCCATGATAGAAGGAGAAAACAAGTGATTCAAAGAAAGTAATTCGTCCTTTCCTAAATTTTAAATTCTTAAATCCACTGGGCACTCACGAACACTGAACATTGACACACCTCAAAATTATGAAATCAGGTATATTTCTACAGAAACATAATTAAACTTTTGTATCCCTGGGTAATATCAGTATCAGGAACTTTGAGAGAAAGGAGCAGAGATTACAGATGGCTGTGGATAGCATACATATTTGTCACCAAGTGATAGAGAATGTTCAAAAAACAGAAGCTATGCTCGGATTGTATGAAGGTAAGACACCTATTTACCAGCTGTGGACAAAATAATAAAATTATTTTTTACAGACTTTTACCGTGCTTGAGCTCAACTCTTGAGTGAGGTCCCACTGTCTTTAGGCTCAATGGCAAGAGTAAGCATTTGTTGACTTCAACAGCTGAGTTTTCAGTTGGTGCATTTAATAAATCAGAATAGATTTAGATACCGCAAATCTCTCTCTTTTTACTTTTGTCTCTTGTGGCAGCACAGTCGGTTCTGCTTAAATTCAGGAAACTATTGATTAGATCAAATCAATGTAAATGGGAAAAGGAAGAAAGAAAGGAGCAGAAGTATAATTTGGCAAGTTGGGAAGTTGATGCTATTTTTAAATCTTATTAAAAAACTCTAAGGCATATGTAAATTTGAGATAACACCTCTCTGGTCACCATGCCTCAAAGGAATTTACTTCAGTAATTCATATATAATTCCATAATTATTAAGCTTGATAGTGCATTTTCAATTTTTAATATCAGAAATCCTTAGGTGTTTTCAAAGCTAATTTTAATTTTAGTCATCAAAAGTAAAGACTTGATAAATATCTCTTTATGTGTTTCCTATTCTTTTTAGTGATAACTGAATTAGGTTTTCTTTTTCTGGTCAATGTTTCAGTATGTTTGGCCACCTGTCAACTGACAAAATTAAAAACAGAGGCTGATTAAATGGCTCTCTATGGTGCTGTTCAGGCAGCTTCATTAATGTTTCTGTTTATGGCCACTCAGTGAGCCCCACTGCTGTAACTTCTGACAGTTTATGGTAACCGATTTGAAGGCACAGGATGTGGGGCACACGATTTTGCTCAGTTGCAAAGTTTTGATTGCATGAATTATACATGAAGTCCATTACTGTCAATGCTCACTGGTGATAGTAGCAGTCTGAAGGTATAAAACATCGTTTTCTTTGAAACAAGTAAAACCTAACCAACCAAGTACTAAAAGCCACATAAAGGAGGAAAATACAGAACAAGAAAAACAAAAAAATCCCAACATTCTTAATTTGTCTATACAATCACTAGATCATAATAAAAACAGCTGAGAGCTTTCCAGATCATTTTGCATTTTCAGGTATATTGAGAACTAAAGTGTCAGGAAGGGGAAAGGTGATAAAGAAATAAACCTTCAAGGCTATGGCTGTAGATTACTGCACATATAAAGGATGTCTCCAGCACGGAGACAGCAAGCATCTCTGAAAGCTCTCAATGTCACTTTGCCAAAGATGTCTCCTCTCTTCACTAGTTGTCTGTCTGCTCTGTCAAATGTAATGCTTTATTAAATCTTTTGGGCTTCATTTTTTATTTTTTTTCTTTTTATTTTCCTTTTCTCTGTCTGCCTGCCTTTTCAGATGACAGGAAATAAGTTTCAAATGCAAAAAGATGACAGACAGTGGGAAACCAGCTCTGATTCCCAGTATTCCAATTTTACTCAGGTGACTTACTACCTCCTTACTATTTTTTGTACTGAAAGGAAAATCTTCATTTCGGCGAAGAGTTGGTGTTAATCATTACAAAGATGCTTCTTGATGCAGTACTATATAGAAATCTCTAACACTTCCCCTCACACTACCTGAAAAAATCAATTTATCTATGTCAGAGTGTTCAGTACTGCACCAAACCCCAACATTTGCACAGATGCTACTCCCATTGACATCAGCGGGCAAATTGTACCCAGTCAAACTATGGAACAGTAGAACCTGGAAGTACTGATGTAAAAAATAAGCAAAACTAATCATGCAATGCAAGCTGTATCAGCTTCACATGGAGGGGATGTGTGTTTCATCTTCCTCCAGCAATGGCCTAAATAAGTACAGACACACATCATAGCATGGACCATATTTATTCCTGCTTCCGCTGTACATTAAGGCAGTTTCCACATTCAAGGATTCTTAGTACTCATTCCACATGCCTAACATGCCCCTTCTGTCTGAGGATAGATGTAGAGCACAGCTCATGACTATTCATTGTAATGTCTTAGCAAGACATTTACAGCCTTAATGTGTCAAAAAACAAATGTTCATGAGGTAATACCTTAAAGTACTTATGTTAGGAAAAACACATTGGCAAATTAGTATAAGGCAAACTGCCTAACCCCTCAAACATTTTTTCAGGATTCTTAAATCCTGGGTTTCAGCAGAAGCTTCTTTGCAGCACAAGCCCTATGGGGAGCAACTGAGGGAGCTGGGGTTGTTTAGGGTGGAGAAGAGGAGGCTCAGGGGAGACCTTATTGCTCTTTACAGCTACCTGAGGGGAGGTTGCAGTTAGCTGGGTGTCAGTCTCTTCTCTCAGGCTACCAATGACAGACCAAGGGGACACACTCTTAAATTGCATCAGGGGAGGTTTAGACTGGCTATTAGGAAAAACTTTTTCACAGGGAGAGTGATTTCCTGCTGGAAGGGGCTGCCCAGGGAGGTGGTGGAGTCACCATCCCTGGATGTGTTTAAGAAAAGATTGGATGATGTGCTTAGTGCCATGATCTAGATGTTGGGTAATAAGCTGGTAATAGGTTAAGTAGTAGATTAGACTCGGTGATCACTATTGTCTTTTTCAACCTTGTTAATTCTGTGATTCTGTGATACTGGCTTTCTTAGTATGTTCAAAAATTCTATTATTGTGCCATGTGAGAACAAGTTCCAGACTTCTGTTGTCCACTCCTTGTACATAACTTGAATTACAAAACTTCTGAATTAATTCAGCTGTGGATTTTCACAGGGAAGCAGATCCATATGATTCTGAATCGGTGACCTTT
>VYZS01077585.1:21866-32193 GCA_013400695.1 Neodrepanis coruscans | reverse complement strand
TCCCCCCCCCCAAAAAAAAAAAAAAAAACAGCACCAGTTGGTTTGCCACAACAACAACAAACAAAAAAAATCTCAAAAATTTGAGGCCAGATGCTGATTCCATAATTATTCTTAAGCTGATACAAAACTCCCCCTTTTGCCTCCGTGTGCCAACATATGCAGGAATAAAAACATGGGTAAGAGCTAAAGAAACTGTGAGGAGGATGGACAATGCCTAAAATAGAACCAAAACCAAACCAACACAATTTTTTTCTTTGACTCTCTTGCTTAAAGTTGTTATATTTTGAAAACGAGCTGTGCAGAGGGATCACAGAATTACAGAGTGACTCAGGCTGGAGAGGAAAGTTGCAGGTCTCTATTCTGACCTTCTGCTGGGGTTGCTCTGGGCTTTGGGCAATCAAGATCAAAGACTCTCCACGGACAAAGCTTTCACTCATGCTGGGAACATTAATTTCCAAATTTTGAATTGGCATTTTCCCTGCTGCCCCTGTGCACCTTTGGAAGAGTCTGGCTCTTTCTTTGCTCTAACCTCCCATCAAGTAGTTGAAAACGGCAGCGAGATTCTCCATTAGCCCATTTTTCTCCACACTAATGAATCCCAGCCCCTCCTCATACATCATGTGCTCCAGCCCACTAAGTACATGCCACTTCTAATAGAGCACCAGTCTATTTGTATAGTAACAATAAGTAACAATTAATGAAATTAAATACTCTTCCATAAGAAGAATTGGTCTAAAAATAAGACCTTTAAATGGAGCAAAATATGGCCAGGTTAATAATTTTACTCTCAGCCCCAGAATGTTAATTTAGCAAGAAATAAATAACTCCCAGCCTTTCATCTTATCTTTCTGACAGATGTTTCCCGTATACAAAGGGTGTCATAATTGTTTTTGTCAGTGTTATAATTAAAATGGCTATGCAACTGACATACAGTTTTTAATGGTTTCCCTTAGGATTGTAACAGATGTTGCTTTATTAGATCAGGCCTCTCCTGAAGTAAGAAATGACATTGGCATAATTAAGACACTTCTTTAAGTCTTTCAAATACACTGTCACAATTTTCCCGGTAACATTCGACCCTAAGGGATGAAATGCATTCTGCTTTTCTAAAGAGAAAATACTCTGAAGAGTTTAAGAGGAATACTAAAGAATCTCACTCTGGGATAACAAGTTGTATGGCCCAGCTTTTGCTGCAGCCAGAAATAGCTGGAAAATAGAGGAGGGAGCCCTGACAACTGCACCAGCAAGGCAAAAGAAACTGTGGCTTTTTAATGGCAAAAATATTTGCAGGTAAAGGATCAGTAGAAATCTCATGAGGAACTGAGAAGCAGCAGTTAGTGGGGTCCTATTGCAAGAAAAGTTACAACCATATGACACAAGTGTTATTTTGAAATGGGAGTGAGTTTGAAGGAAGCAGTGTGTAATAGCAAGCTTAAAGAACAGCTCCCTGAGTGCAGTTTGGATCTCTGATGTTCACTGAAAATCCAGAAAAGTCAGGGGGGAGCAAGAAGAAACTGTGGCTCCAATGCAGAACCAGGCTGGGGAGCTAGAAAACACACATGGATCCCCTTGTTTGAATGTACTCAAAGTGTTTAGTATCATATATAATAACTCAGTTGTAAGTAATGTGGCAAGAGAATAGTAAAGTTACTTGGCTCCCACCTAAGACAAACCATCCAGGTCCCTCCCTCCCTGTCCACAATCCCTCAGGGCGAACTCACTTCGACAAAATAAATGTAACAGAAAGTTACTTCATGTTTTTGTGTCACTGAACTCCCTGCAACTTTGCAGGGGCCACCAAATTTTTCCCAAGGTGTGAGGAACGCCAACTCTGTTTCACAGGATCTGCGATTCACAGGCTGAAGCTTTCACATCCCATCCCGTTTATATTAAGAACTCCCAAAAATAATTGTAGAAGGTGGGACATGACACAATCGCTGAAGTTCCACAGCGCCAAGTGTCACAGTTTACTTAGGAAAATCACAGGATCATTCAGGTTGTAAAAGACCCCTGAGATCATTGAGTCCAAACTTTGACCCATCAGCACCTTGTCAATCAGACCCAGAGCACTGAGTGCCACATCCAGTCTTTCTTTTCCAAGGATGGGGGACTCCAACACCTCCCTGGACAGTCCATTCATAGAATCATAAAATCATAGAATCATAGAATAATTTGGGTTGGAAGGGGGCCTTGAAGATCATCCAGTTCCAACTCCCTCCACCAGACCGGGCTGCTCCAAAGGTGATTATTCATTAGATTAGACATTGGAATGCCAAATTACTCTGTGAAGATGTCCCTAATGCCTAAATAGATTATTTATACAGATACTTGGATTTTCAGGGGTTAACTCTCCCAATCTTATCCATCTCGCGGAGAGGTACTAATTAAAAACAAGCACGGAAAACGTCCAGCATGAATTATCTCACGTATACCCGGGAGGGGAAAAAAAAAAAAACAACACAACACAACAACATCCGCCTTTTCGATTAAGACAAAACTGCCTTTTGCCCTTTTCCTCTTTCCCTCCGCTCGCCTCTCTCAGCATCCCCGCGGCCGGCGGAGCTGCCCGGCCGTGCGGGGCCGCCTCGGTCCCACGACAACAAGGAGAGGGGCCGGGCTTGCGGGGAGGCGGGTCCCCAGGCTCCCCCCGCCCGCTGAAGAGCTGCTGCGAGGGCGGGCAGGCGGCACAGAGCGGAGCGGAGCCGAGAGGCACCGGCAGCAGCAGCAGCATCGCGGGCCGGCAGCGCCCACGCAGCGCCGGGCACCCGCCTGCCATCCCTCCCTCCCTCCTGCCCATCCTCCTGCTACGGGACTCTCCGCTGGGATCAGCCCGCCGTTGTTGGTGGTGGTTGTTGGTGGTTGTTGTTGTTGTTGGCCGGCGCGGCCACATCGAGGATATTTTGGCTGCCTCGTCGTTCCTTTTGGACTCCGTGTGTGGTGACGGCGACGCCGCCGGGAAGGGACGCGGCGGAGCGGGGGAGCGCCGGGAGCCGGGGCCAGGTGAGGCGGGGGAGGCGGCGGAGGAGGAGGGAGGGATGGAGGGATAGATGGAGGGATGGAGGGATGGATGGAGGAGGGAGGCGGTTCGTCGGTGCGATTCTCTCCACGCCGGAGCTCCCCGAACCCCGCCGGTAGCGGGGGTATCCGCGGCCGCCCAGGGATGCGCAGCCCGGTCCCCGCAGCCCCCGGAGCGATGGTGGAGGGGCTCAGCCTTAGGAGAGGAGGCTGCGCGCCCGGCAGGAAGGGGTTAATGGGCAGCGCGCTCTGGATCTGGTTAGTACTTTAAAGGGACTTAAAAAATGTTGGGCTGTGTGATCTCCCCATCCAACTTTCATGTGGGCGAAGCGTGTCGTGTGCGAGAAAGTCATCCCGGCTCCCGGCTCTCGCCCGCTTGGGGAGCCCGGGGGCTGCGCGGGGGGATCCGGGGGGCTGCGAACCTATTGCTCGGGAGGTTGTTTTGGTCTGAAAAAAATGCCGTTTCAAAACAAAACAACCACCAGATACGTTGTCCCCACCCTTCCCCCCTCGGAAATTAAAAATCCACTAAGGAAAAATGCCGGTGAAGGTATTTTAGATGCATTGAGGGCACCAGCGCGCTTCCAGTTCTCCATGTGGATGCTTCGCAGCTGAATCCAGCTGTGGGCAAGCACCTGGCTGTTGCTGAAAAGAAGGCGATCAGAATTCAGGAGTATTAGTTAATAAGTGCCTGATCCTGTTAACCCTGTTCTGGTTCACCCACTCAGCTATGCGGGGGTGTTGAGGAAGGTGTCCTGCCAGTTAAACCAATTATAGCTGGCAAGCAGCAGCCACCGGCATTAGTGGAGGAGCTGGAGGTGAGGCCCAGTCACACCGGAGTGCTTTCTGAACTTAAACGGCAGCTTTGGAGGGACAGCAGAAAGGCAGCTTGAACCCTGCTGTGTCACAAAATTCCTTGTTTTGCGATGCCTCCGTAAAAGGTTTTGTGTCTGCGGGCTGGAAATTGGTGCTGTGGATGAGGAGAAAGCTGATGCACGATGAGCAAAGGATGTAGAAATCCCTCTGCTTGAGAGGTTTGGTTGGAGGAGGAAAACTGGAGTGTTGCAAAACATGCTGAGGATCTTCATCTATTTATTCGACTGGAGCTCGATCTCTAGTTTTTCCAAAGGTTTCCTTCCAGGCAAAGGCCAGGGAATAAAGGAGCAGCCTGGCATGGAGAAACAGGGGCTTGGTTAATGAGCAATGCCATGTAATGAACACTTGGTATAAACCTTTTGTCTGAGGACCCTAAAGGTCTCTAAAGAAACCACCACAAAAATCGGGAAGGATAGAATCCCAGCCCTTTTAGTCAATGGGGAAGTGCCTAACAGGATTTGTGGAGAGGTCAGAATCGCACACGAGTGCCAGAAATCTTATTTCTAATCCTAACCAGGGATCAGACCTAAACTTAATACTCACATGTATAATATTTTCACAAGTACTCAAATCTGTAAGGTTTATAGCCCTGGACACCAGAGCAGAATCCAAAGGCCAAGCAAGGGGTGTTAAAAATTGCTGTGTACTTTTTAAAAAGCCCAGCTGAAGGCAAGGATAAACAGTTGTTTAAACTGTGGCAAATTTAATGAACAGATTAGGATGCTTGCTGAGTGAGACTCATGCTGTGTAAAATTCTTTGCTGCTCAATGAGATGTGTAATTTAGATCAAATATTTGTACGTGCTGTTCGAGGTAAAAAAACATCATTCAGTGGATTGCACTTTTTGGGCAGCATTAGTGAATATTCTTTTCAAAGTCAGATGATTTGTTTCAATTATAAGCCACATATGTCTGATAACAGTGAAGCTGAAATAGGCCTTTCAGGCTAAGGACTCTCAATATTTATTTTTTTTTAATTTATTTTAAAGTGATCAGCTATTTAGAAGATGAAAGGGCTCCTTGTCTTTGGCTGTTGGATGTTTTTATTTCCCTCTGTTTATATGGACAGCTTTTGAATGTGTTGTCCTTTTTAACAGCTGGGCTTGTTTTGCTAAATTCCTAATTTCTGTATTTAAGATTGTATTTATTTTTTTTCCCTCGTGTTAACATGGCTAATGATAGAACTGGTTTGTAACAAGTGCCTACAATTTTGTGGAAATCCTGACAGTGTCTTATGTGGCTATTTAAATACAAGTGCATGTTTTCATGCAGCTTTGGGAAAGCAAGAGGATTTAGCCCGATGTTGGGGGAAAAAGAGGAAGGAAAATTGTTGAGAGTTTGGTCTGATAAGGTACCATTCACTGACACCTGAATTGCAGCATCAGGATAAACTGAACAATGGCCATAAAACTGGCTTTATTCCCTGTGTGTGATCTCTCTCATAGGTCAGTAAGGGCATATGAATCTTATCACTCCTCTTCTTAAGAAATAGACAGGAGAACAGGTTACACAGGCCACCCACAACCTTATTCCAAAATGATAAACCTTGGACTTCAATGGCATCAACACATTGATAGTGGTCCCATTATCAGCTCTTTAAAAAGGGTATTTTACTGCATAAGCCCCTTTCAATTAAAACTTAGGCCCTCTAAAGCTTTATAAATATGTTAATCCTGTTAATATGCTTAGGAAACAGGATAACATGGTTTGGAGATGTTGTGTCTGGTAAGGGCAGGAGGTTGATAGTGCTGGGTACTGGCTTCAATGATTATTCAGAAAGGGGTGAAAGGGCTGAATGCAGTAGGTGAAGGTAAAATCACTGTGAGTGTTCTGTCACTCCTCTTCCTTCCTCTGAAAGCTCAAATCCAAAGTGAATCATGGCTTGTGAGTGGGAATATAGTAAGCAAAAATAACACAAAGCTCAGTGCTTAAGATAATGGATGAAAGTTGGAAGATGTCCAAGGAAATAGATACTTGGTGGGCAAAGGAATTCTGTGGGCTTTTCAGACTTGCAGAATCTTTGTGAAAGCTCTTCCCAGTTAAAAAGCTGCTTAAAAGCAAGATGGGAACTGTGCCCTGTGTGGTTGGGGTGTTGGCAATGGGAAGGAAAGCTTTCCCTGTATCTCATTCCCAGAGCTGTTCCATAGTCACTGCTGGAGCAGTTCAGACACATCTGGTAACATCTGCTTGCTTCCTCTGTAGCAGTGTTTTTTCATGTGACCCCTCTCGTTTTTCAGATGAGTGATTTTGGGATCAGGAACATGGATCAAGTGGCTCCTGTGTCAAACATGTACAGGGGGATGCTCAAGGTGAGTTTTCTTGATCTGTCACCTCCTAAACCCAACTGGGGCATCTCCCAGCCAGTGCCTTTATTGTGTTCTTGTTGGTGCCAGCACAGGAATTGGATAAGCCAAGGGGAACACAGGTTTTAATTGCATCCTTGTAACCTCTAATCTTCTGCCAGAGTGTTCCCACTGAGTTCTGTAGAGAGGTGAAAAGCAGAACTGAAATAGGAAGGTGTAAATCTTGAACCCTCAACCCTCTCCCCCAAGGAGGGCCCTGTCTCTCCATTCCCTAAATCCTAAGAATTTTCTAGTGAGAGGTAGACAAGAACTGAGCTCAAATTCACTGGTGTTGGTGGCACTTTGGCCTAAATAAAGGTTAAAGGATTTGCAATAGTGATGGTCTTTTGTATCTTTAATTTCTGAGGCTGGCAGAGGGCTGACAGGACTGGTGAGATCTGAAACATTCATGAGCACTGAATGGAATAAAAGCAGGTCATTCACTTACTCCATGTAGCTGTTATCAGTGGAAGCCCATTACATTGTAAGAACACAGAGATACTTATTAAATATATTTTATCTGTAGATAGACTGTGTCTGGTTTCTTGTTTTGAAAGAGATTTGCAAACTGAGGTCAAACAAGCAGCAGACTCAGCCTTTAAGGGCTTCCCTTCTTCCCACTTATGCAAGTTGCTTTTTAATCCCATATCAATTTTTCACACAGCATTGATTAATAGAAACCAAGTAAGGGTTAGGGAGACCCTTTTTCTCCCATTAGCTTTGAGGAATGTCCATGTTTTGAAGTCTCAGTGAGACTCTGGTTGTTGATTCCTCTAGTGTTTTATGTCCCCTCTTACCTTTTTTCTCCTGCTCACAACAAGAACAAAATCCAAGGGATTTCCAGCTGTGTGCTGTGTAGCAAAGTGGTTGTTCTAAGCAGTTATTCAGTGTCCAGTTGTCATTAGAAATAAGTCAAAATAGAGACCTGTGTTCTGCTATATTGTGGCTGTTCACACTTACCCTTATTTAATTCTGTAATAATTGCCCCTGTGTTGAAAAGCCAAATAAAATAGTCGTGCAACTTGCAGGACAAGCAGAATTTATTCTACATTGTGTTTTTCCTCTTTTCCCCCTGTTAATTCCTGAACCTGCTTAAACATTAATTTTCTCCTTTTTGAAATATGAGACTGGCATGGTATGGATTTTACTCATTCACATGCCACAGCATTTTTTCCAGTGACTCAGGATAAGGGTCAGCTATTTACACAAAATGCAGGAGTTTCCAGNAAAATTAGAAAAACCCCCCCTAAAAAAGTACTCCCCCCCCCCCCCCCCCATCAAGACTAAAGTGTCTGGAGGGAATCTAATAGAGGTACCAGTATTTCTGTTATACACAGTGGGCACATGTGTCAAGTTGAAAGAAGTTGGGTTTACAAAATTTATTGGATGTTGTCAAGGTGTCAGTAGAATCCACTTTTATCTGGAACATTTTTATCAGTCCTGTTTATCCCTTTCTGTAAAATGGAACTGGGAGTGTTTCACTGAGCATCTGAGCACTAGAAAGGCTTCAAAATACTGGAAATCCAGTAACTCAGAAGTATAAAAGCCTCAGCAAAGGAGTAATATATTTCCTCAAGCCCTCTTAAGCTGGCTGTATAGCTTCAAGTGATGTGGTTCAGGTGAATTTTTTTCCCTTAGGAAAAAGAAAAAACTCCATAAATCTTCTGTAGGTCTTTCACTGGCAGTTGTTTCCCCCTAATTTACTGATCCTGCCTCTGCCATCAAATATTTATCAAATCCATTTAAAGGGTTAAGGAAATGAGGATTTCTTTAAAATATACCTGGAATTAATATGCCTATATATAGACACACACAAATTCTCTATTGTTGAAAGCCTCAACAGCAGGAAAACTAAGAATATCTTTATTTGGCTTTCCTGTAACCTGCAGAACACATTCCCTCCCACCCACCTCACCCTGGTCACTGGGTTTTATTCACGTAAGAGAAGCTTTGCCCTCATTGTGGTTCTGTTTCAAAGGCACNTCTGTCACTCCTCTTCCTTCCTCTGAAAGCTCAAATCCAAAGTGAATCATGGCTTGTGAGTGGGAATATAGTAAGCAAAAATAACACAAAGCTCAGTGCTTAAGATAATGGATGAAAGTTGGAAGATATCCAAGGAAATAGATACTTGGTGGGCAAAGGAATTCTGTGGGCTTTTCAGACTTGCAGAATCTTTGTGAAAGCTCTTCCCAGTTAAAAAGCTGCTTAAAAGCAAGATGGGAACTGTGCCCTGTGTGGTTGGGGTGTTGGCAATGGGAAGGAAAGCTTTCCCTGTATCTCATTCCCAGAGCTGTTCCATAGTCACTGCTGGAGCAGTTCAGACACATCTGGTAACATCTGCTTGCTTCCTCTGTAGCAGTGTTTTTTCATGTGACCCCTCTCGTTTTTCAGATGAGTGATTTTGGGATCAGGAACATGGATCAAGTGGCTCCTGTGTCAAACATGTACAGGGGGATGCTCAAGGTGAGTTTTCTTGATCTGTCACCTCCTAAACCCAACTGGGGCATCTCCCAGCCAGTGCCTTTATTGTGTTCTTGTTGGTGCCAGCACAGGAATTGGATAAGCCAAGGGGAACACAGGTTTTAATTGCATCCTTGTAACCTCTAATCTTCTGCCAGAGTGTTCCCACTGAGTTCTGTAGAGAGGTGAAAAGCAGAACTGAAATAGGAAGGTGTAAATCTTGAACCCTCAACCCTCTCCCCCAAGGAGGGCCCTGTCTCTCCATTCCCTAAATCCTAAGAATTTTCTAGTGAGAGGTAGACAAGAACTGAGCTCAAATTCACTGGTGTTGGTGGCACTTTGGCCTAAATAAAGGTTAAAGGATTTGCAATAGTGATGGTCTTTTGTATCTTTAATTTCTGAGGCTGGCAGAGGGCTGACAGGACTGGTGAGATCTGAAACATTCATGAGCACTGAATGGAATAAAAGCAGGTCATTCACTTACTCCATGTAGCTGTTATCAGTGGAAGCCCATTACATTGTAAGAACACAGAGATACTTATTAAATATATTTTATCTGTAGATAGACTGTGTCTGGTTTCTTGTTTTGAAAGAGATTTGCAAACTGAGGTCAAACAAGCAGCAGNGAGATACTTATTTAATATATTTTATCTTTAGATAGACTGTGTCTGGTTTCTTGTTTTGAAAGAGATTTGCAAACTGAGGTCAAACAAGCAGCAGACTCAGCCTTTAAGGGCTTCCCTTCTTCCCACTTATGCAAGTTGCTTTTTAATCCCATATCAATTTTTCACACAGCATTGATTAATAGAAACCAAATAAGGGTTAGGGAGACCCTTTTTCTCCCATTAGCTTTGAGGAATGTCCATGTTTTGAAGTCTCAGTGAGACTCTGGTTGTTGATTCCTCTAGTGTTTTATGTCCCCTCTTACCTTTTTTCTCCTGCTCACAACAAGAACAAAATCCAAGGGATTTCCAGCTGTGTGCTGTGTAGCAAAGTGGTTGTTCTAAGCAGTTATTCAGTGTCCAGTTGTCATTAGAAATAAGTCAAAATAGAGACCTGTGTTCTGCTATATTGTGGCTGTTCACACTTACCCTTATTTAATTCTGTAATAATTGCCCCTGTGTTGAAAAGCCAAATAAAATAGTCGTGCAACTTGCAGGACAAGCAGAATTTATTCTACATTGTGTTTTTCCTCTTTTCCCCCTGTTAATTCCTGAACCTGCTTAAACATTAATTTTCTCCTTTTTGAAATATGAGACTGGCATGGTATGGATTTTACTCATTCACATGCCACAGCATTTTTTCCAGTGACTCAGGATAAGGGTCAGCTATTTACACAAAATGCAGGAGTTTCCAGATTGTGTTGAAAGAACTTGCCCTTTCTTTGAGGTGCTAGTGATGAGTCAGTGCTTTTATCTGGTAATGTATAAAGAATCTTTTACAAGCAGATTTGGCAGCTCTTATTAACTTGCTTTCTTCAGACATGAGCCTTTCCACAGGTTGGCTTTGATTCTGGTTGGGGAGGGGGAACCAAAGGTCCATAATTTGTCTCTGCTGGCCAAGAGATTTCTGAACCTTTAACCATGTCATGACACTGGTTGTGGTGACATGAGAAGTTTGGGAAGGTGAAGGAAT
>VYZS01077585.1:2476-18924 GCA_013400695.1 Neodrepanis coruscans | reverse complement strand
ACACACAAATTCTCTATTGTTGAAAGCCTCAACAGCAGGAAAACTAAGAATATCTTTATTTGGCTTTCCTGTAACCTGCAGAACACATTCCCTCCCACCCACCTCACCCTGGTCACTGGGTTTTATTCACGTAAGAGAAGCTTTGCCCTCATTGTGGTTCTGTTTCAAAGGCACAAGTTCAAGATCAGTGGTTGTTCTCCAAATCTAGGAAACCCAGCCCAGACACTTCCTAGCAGTGAAGTTCACAGTTCTCTGCCAAAATGCTTTCAGTGGTTTATTTTTTTTGTTTGTTTGTTCTGTTGCTTTGCAGCGTCAACCAGCGTTTGACACCTTTGACAGCTCCAACTCCCTTTTTGCTGGATATCTTTTCTCACTAAATGAAGACCAAACACTTCAAGAAGTGCCAACAGGATTTGACTCCACTTCTTATGGTAACTCTACTCTCCACTTTGTTCCTTTAGTTCAGTCAGAAGTTTTTGGGGTCTAACCAACATTTTGTGGCTGTACTTTCACAAGAGTGATGTGGATTTCCTTAGAAAGAAGTGGTTTAGTACACAGGCTTCTGTGTTTTTTAATTCATGTGAGTTGTTGTTCTCTGTGCTGAACTGGGATGCAGTAGCTTAGTAAACTGAGTCTTCATGGGAGAAGCCTTAGTATGTGTTAAAGCAGAGTTAAGAGTTTAAAATATTTTAAAAAAATGTTTAGGTTTAGCAGCATCTCAATTAAGATACAGCTATTCTGCAAGTTCCTTTCTTGACACTCTGATATTAAATCCCAGTATATTTTTTTCCATACCTTAAAAAAATGAAAAAATGGGATGAAGATGTTTAAAGGTTTTATTTGTATGTTTTACCAAGAGTGCTCTACAAACTCCTGCCTAAAATCCCTGATAAAAAAGGGAGCTTGTTACAAAATGTGGATATTTTACCTGATGCTGCTTTTACCTCCCCTTAGGGAATAAAAAAAAGAAAATCCCCAACCCATGAACCTCAGAAAACCACAGATCCTTTGTTTTAATATGATTCTAATCAGTCACCTGCTCAGGTCAGCAAAGCAAGTCCCAGCAGATATGAGGAAGGGTGTGGTAAAGGCAGAAGTTAAGCACAGGCTGGGTCAAGTGGAGCCTGTAGATGGTCTGGGAGAGCAAGAAGAGCTGCACAACTATGGACTGAGTTGGAATCTGCCAGGTGCATCACCTTGCTAAAGCCTGACACTTTCTAACACAGCAGAGCTCCTGGGAGTGCAGCCTGTGTGAGCTCTGAGGCTCTCAGATGTCCAGGGATGCAGCCAGGAGGTGTGAGGTTGTCTCCAAATTACCCTGAGCTTAGTGACACTGATCACAACCCAGAGATCAGCAAAAGGTTTCCTCAACCTGAACCATCCAGGCAGTGTGGTGGGCTTTCTTCAGCTTAGGTGTTGTCTTTTCAGAGGCACTGGAATAGGGTACTTGGGAATTTGTGGTTGTCCCATCCCTGGAAGTGTCCAAGGGCAGGTTGGATGGAGCTCTGAGCAACTTGGTCTGTGGAAGGTGGCCCTGCCCAAGGCAGGGGGTTTAGAACTGGATGATCTTTCTCTTCCAACCCAAACCATTCTATGATAAAATGAGGCATCTTCTGATGAAAATTGCCCAGTGAGAAAGGCTGAGTGGAAGCCAAAATGATCCTTAAAATGAGCTCTGCTTGTAAATTTAAAAATCAATTAAGTAGATTAGTAATTTATACTACCATATAATGGTGCCAGCTTGATGTTTTGTTGCTTTATTTGCCCACTGGGTACCAGATTATTACCAGTCACACTTGTTTGGCTCAGATGATAGAAAAATCTATGGCACTGTGTCCTTGGGTGATGGAGAGATGCATGGGAAGGTCTGAAATACAGTGTTAAACAGTGCAGGCTGGCTCTTCACAGCCACCCTCTTGCTCAGCTCTCAAACTAAATGAAGACTGTCTGGAGTTATAAAGAAGTCTGGGCTCAAATTACAGGTGGCAAAATAGGAATAAGCAGCCTCTTTTCCTTTAAAAAAGAAAAAGTAATAATGAAGTTTCCCTGCCACAAAGGCACTTTATGTAACTATTAAGGGTAAATAAGGATCTATGTCATGGAAAGCTGCAAAGCTCTCTAATTAGTGATGCAATCTTATCAAATGAGTAGCACAGAGATTTTTAGTGCACTAATATAGTGACTTTATAAAATGGATCTACACTGTTTTTTTTTAAATCCCAACTTTCTAGAACCCTTTTTTTTTTTTTTTTATCCTTCAGGTAGGAAAACCCCTCAGTGGCCTGAACATTAATGTCTCTTTTTTTCCCTCTCCACCCCTTTCCTTTGCAGAGTCGAACAACTGTGAATTGCCTCTGTTAACCCCGTGCAGCAAGGCTGTGATGAGTCAGGCCTTGAAAGATACTTTCAGTGGTTTCACAAAGGAACAGTGTCGGCTGGGTATCCCAAATAGTAAGTGTTTTCTATTTATAAGCTCTTTTTTTTATTTTTTTAAAGCTAAGGGGGAGGCTGAATAGCGGCCCTTTCAAAAGAGAAAGGATGATGTCAGTAGGAAATACAAGAATGGATCCTATGTGAATCTGGCACAGCTTGACTTGGAAAGCCCAGACTTGCTGGTATTAAAAATGGGTGCATGGAGAGCTCATGCTTTGGCAGCATCAGAGAGAATCAAGGGCATCTCTGGTTGTAAGTGAATGCAGAGGGAAAAGAGAGGACTGTGGGTTGTTTGAATTCAAGAATACATTCATTCTGAATTCATTCAGAGCTAAGAACTTGGGTAAACAATTTTTTTTTTTTTTTAAATTCACTGCCTTCTAGTGAGGATTATTTGACAAGGGTCAGGAGTTATCTCTAAATGCTGTGTCCTTTTTTGTCTTGCAGATCCCTGGCTGTGGACTGAGCAGCAAGTTTGCCAGTGGCTTTCATGGGCTACCAATGAGTTTAGCTTGGCAAATGTGAACTTCCATCAGTTTCTTATGAGTGGCCAAGATTTGTGCAACCTGGGCAAGGAGCGTTTCCTGGAACTGGCACCTGACTATGTGGGTGATATTCTGTGGGAACACCTGGAACAGATGATAAAAGGTAGTTAAGAGAGCCAGAAAGAGCTTTTGGTTTAGGGCTCTTTTAACAGATACAGAAATGGGACTCGATTTCAACACTGGTTTGACTATGAAGGGGTTTTATTACATATGAAAACTGAAAATGCACGGTGAAACTTGGTTAATAGTCCTGATAATGCTTTTATTAATACATCCTTGGTGTGCAAAGCACAGGTGGAGACAGCTGCAGAAATTCTGCTGAGTACCCATTGGGGTCAGGTTTTTATTTGGGAAAATTATGGTAATAAATGAGATTAAGATAAGGCCACTGTAAATACCTCATTTAAATAAAGTTAACCAAGAGTTAGACCTTAAAAAACACACTACAGTTTATGTTGTTCATAAGTTTTATGTTAAAATTCAATGGTGTGATTGTTTTCAAGCAGTATTATATCCCTTTCAAGGGAGATAATATAATATTGTTAGTAAAATAATTGTGAATGCTGACCACAAAATACAAGATTCAGAAGCTTTTCATGGCATGCAGGTCAGATCTTTAAAACTATTAACCCAAATTTTGTCTTTTTCTCCTCTCCCCAGACAGCCAAGAGAAAACACAGAATCAGTATGTGGAGAACTCTCATCTCACCTCAGTCCCTCACTGGGTCAATAATAATTCTTTAAGTAAGTATTTTTAAAAATGGATATTTTACATCTTTCAGTTACTTTTAAGCATGTCACAGAAACAAAAAGCACCAAAATAGTTACTGTGCTTGAGGAGAACATTTGAGTTCAATTGCAACAGCCTTTTTTCCTGGTATTGTTTAATTGTCATCTAATTTATATCGGAAATCTTTTGAAGAGCAAAGGCTTTGAGGAAAATTGAATTTCCTCTTGGTATGCCAAGCCCTACATCTGTGGAGCAGAATGACCACTCCCATCTGTAGAAAACAGAGTAAAAAACTACCAAGAGTTGTGTTTAGGCTTTTTAAAGGCTGTGCAAGAATAACAGAGCTTTTGGAAATGTGTAGGATGCAGTGCTGGCTCCCTCTGATTGCTTGGTTGTATTTTGTTCTACCACAATCTTCATCCCAACCTGTTTACACCACTTAATGGTGAGGGCCTTACTCAAAACCACTTAAACTTCCCCATTTATTTATTTTTTCAGTAGCCCCATAGTTTCCTTGGAGAACAAACAATAGACATTTGTGGTTGGCGAGTTACAGAGGCAGATTTACAGAATCTGATTTGGTGTATTTAGTGCATTAGTTTGTTTTAAGGATCTGCAGGGAAAATCATCTAATTCTTTCATTTCTTTTCCTCAGCTGTTAATGTGGATCAGAACTCCTATGGAATGCAAATGCCTGGATACCCTAAAGCCCTGAGTTACCCCAAACCCAGTCTCCTGCCTGACGTCTGTCAGACCTCCACAGGACCCAATCTCCTCAACCCAGAACAAGAGTTTTCATTGTTCCCTAAAACCCAAGCAGAGGCTGTTGGTGTGAACTACTGTGCAGTAAACCAGGATTTCTCAAGGAACAACCTGAATTTGCTGATAGATAATTCTGGTGAGCCATTATCTCTCATTATCCATTACCTGGATATCCATGACCTGTGCATGATAAATGTGGGTCCAGGGCCATTTTATGGATGTCTTTACATATAAATTATGCAAAGAAAGGAGAGGGGAGGGGGAGAAGCAAAACACCAACAACTTCATTTTTTTTTTTTACATTTCTTTTATAAAGGTAAGCTGAGAGAACATGAATCCAGTGACAGTGGTGCAGAAAGCTATGAAAGCTCAGATTCCATGCTGCAGTCCTGGAACAGCCAGTCTTCCTTGGTGGATTTGCAGCGTGTGCCATCCTATGAGAGTTTTGAGGATGACTGCAGCCAGTCCTTGTGTCTCAGCAAACCTACCATGTCTTTCAAAGACTATATTCAAGAAAGGAGTGATCCTGTGGAGCAAGGGAAACCAGTTATACCAGCAGCAATCCTGGCTGGCTTTACTGGTGAGTAGTGAAGCAAAATGGTCACTCCTCTTCTTATGTAATATCAATATTCTCTCTGCATTGTGTGCTGTGGTGGTAGAGACCACTAATCAGGAGGAATTTTGATTTTTAAATGTCACTGAGGTCTCTTAGGATTTTCCACCCACAGCAAGGACAGGCAGGTACATCAGGACATGTGAAAATCAAATGCACTTGTTGATCTGTTTGAAAAAGAGGAAAACTTTGGACAAAATCTCCAACCCTTTGAGTTTCCTTTTGTTAAGGCCTTGTTCCTGTAGTCCTTGCTGAAATGGGCTTTTCCTCTAGAACATTTGCCAAGCCAAGAAGAGCAGGACAAGCCCTGCAACTTGAAGTGCAGCTGGTTGGGAGGTTTAAGTGAGGGCTGAGGCCTCCATATGCAAAGGAAAGCCCTAACTTGTGACAAATCCTGTATTTCCATTAAAAAGCTGACTTAATTTTCACATGCTGAGGAGAAGATTTGTGCTATAGAGTAAAACCTTACGTTTCTTTTTGATTTAAAAGAAGATAAATCCAAGCAATTGCAAGATCTATGCTGTGCTATGAGTCTGGTCACATACATTGGTTATGGTAAGAGCTTGCAGAAGTATTAATTGTGGTTTCTCTCCACCCTCTCTCTCTCCCAACAGGCAGTGGACCTATACAGCTGTGGCAATTCCTGCTGGAATTACTGACTGACAAGTCCTGTCAGTCATTCATTAGTTGGACAGGAGATGGATGGGAATTTAAACTTGCTGATCCAGATGAGGTATGTGACTAATTGTGGTGAACAAAAAGATTTAGGGTCTGATCTGCCACCTGTGGGTTTAGCCTTGGATACAGAGCTGTGTTTAGCTACACATCAAATATAGCAGTGCTGCTTTTGGAATATTTTGGGAACTTTAGTCATTAAAAATCAGTAGAATGCATTTTCATTTTCTGACACTGTCAGTAGGAAAGTTACTTTAATTGAGGAAGTGTAATATAAAATTCACTGAAGTCTTTTTATTAAATAAAAAAAATTGGAGAAGGGATAAATATTTAACTCCAAATAGCTTCATATCCATTCAAATTCCAGTGATAGAGCTGTCTCATGATGCTTAATAGCAAATCAGGGGTGAAATGCTGTTTTCTTGAGAGAGCAGACAATGTGCTGTGTGTTCAAGGAGTATTTGGACAATGCTCAGGCACATGGTGGGACTGCTGGGGTTGTCCTGTGCAGGGCCAGGACTCGATGATCCTTTTGGGTTTCTTTCAACTTGGGATATTCAGTGATATTTTTGGGGGGATTGTCCTGTGCAGGGCCAGGAATTGAATCTTGATGATCCTTTTGGATTTCTTTCAACTCAGGATATTCAGTGATTTTTTGGGGGGGGGTTGTCCTGTGCTGTGCAGGGGCAGGAATTGAACCTTGATGATTCTTGTGGGACCCTTCCAACTCAGGATGAGAGAGAGAAAGAGAGAGATTCCCTGTAATCTTGATCTCCTTAACCATTTGCTGGCCCATCCACTATGAACTGGTGTCTTTTACCTATTTACTTTCTCCTGAAGCTGCTGCCTATCATTGTCTTGGGGCACAATCTCTTGTTGGGTTGGTCACCAACTCTTCCCTTGCCTTAGGACAAGAAACGATCTCAATCCCTGCATTTCTCAAACCCTTTCCTTTCCTTTTTTGGGGGGTATCCTGCAGGTGGCCCGGAGGTGGGGGCGGCGGAAAAACAAGCCCAAGATGAACTACGAGAAGCTGAGCCGGGGGCTGCGCTACTACTACGACAAGAACATCATCCACAAGACGTCGGGCAAGCGCTACGTCTATCGCTTCGTCTGCGACCTGCAGAACCTGCTGGGCTACACGGCCGAGGAGCTGCACGCCATGCTGGGGGTGCAGCCCGACACCGAGGACTGAGCGAGCCCGGGGACATGGCTGGGAGCCGTCTGCAAGGCCCTCCTTGGATGTTCCGCCTGTTGCCGTTGGGAAATGAGGACCTTGGCGGGTGTTGTAAGCGTATGGTGTGTGTGTGTGTTGGAAGGAAGTGGCCTTGTTTCGTCAGCGGGTGTTGCCACGCCGGGCGCTTGTGGAGGTCGGCGCGGCCCCCCCCCCCCGCTTGGTGGGTTGTGTCGTGGAGAAAGGTGGGAATGCTCCGGGATTTGGTGTTCCCGCTGCCTGTCCTGCCAGGCAGAGAGTGTTGGCTGCTTGGCACTGCCATGGACTAAAGGGTTTGGCTTCAAAAACCAAAGGTTGGATGTGAGGAACCAGCGATGCAGCAGAAGCGTTGCTGAGATGTTTTAAAAGCACCGTCATCCTCGCTTGCATCTTGTATCATGCAGTTTATTTAAAAAAAAAAAAAAAAAAAGGAAAAAAACACAACAAACTAATTTATTTTAAATGAGCAGTAAGGAGACTGGTAGTACTTTTGTTTTAAGGCATGTTTTATTGTTGTTATTATTACTTCTCCTCCAGAAATGTGCTGCATAGGTACATAAACACTCTCTGTGTCCAACACCAGATGTAGCAACTGTTAACAAAAAGCCCCATCCTTGGAAGAAGGGAAGGAAAAATCATACCATTTCAATATTCAGTTTGTATATATTCTGTGATTCCTTTTGGAAACTCTAATGTTCCTATTTAACAGATAGTGTATAGTGTAAATTAAACTAATTGTGTGTGTGTTTTGAAATAGGATGAATGTAAACTTATCAAAACGTGGGTTTTTTTTTTTCATGTTTGTCTAGGATATACAACCTTCTGCAAATATTTAATTGGCCTGAGAGACAACACAAGTGCTCAGTCTGCATGAATTGGGGGGGGAGCAGGGAGGGAGGGCTGGCTCAGGTTTTTGCCAAGGCTGAGGCTGGCAATTCTTTGTCCATTTTGGCATTTTTACAGGAAACTCATGTTGTATTCTGGGACAGAAAGGGCCTGTTTTGTGGTTTCTTCTATAACTGAAAATGAAAATATGAATATGGATGAAATTACCTTTTTCTTTATAAATGGCATATGTTTTTCAACTTCTATGCATGTACTTTTAAACAAAAAAAAATTTATATACAAGCCTTATTTTTTCAGTTCACTTGTCTCTTCTTCCTGTAGTTTATTCTGTATGATTAAAATATGAATTCTATTTTTGGAAATAACTGTGACTCCTTTTCAAAGATCAGGAGGGTTTTATGTAGCAGCTATTTTTACTGCAAAAAAAAAAAAAAAGGAAAAAAATTCACTGGAAAAATGTACTTTGTAAGAAAGCTTTATTTTTTATCTGAGCTTGATGTACATTTAAATGTGTTGTACAGTGTGAGAGGTTTGAAAATATGAGTCTTCATTAAAACCTCTTGAAAAGAAACTAGTGTGTGTGCTTCTTGCTTTGGAAAGTGTCAAAGGCCTTTCTTTCCTTTTTATTTTTAGGTTCAACCCTTGCCCATCCTAAACCTTTACAGGCCGAAAAAAATAGCCCTCCCCAAAAAAATCAACCCAGCCAGACTTAAGGAGAAAATACTGCAAAAGTGCAGAGGCTGATGTGCTTGAGCCAAGCTAAATGTATGCAACAGCTCTGTGTTTAGATATAAATTCAATTTAACACCTTTGTGTTGTGCCTCTGAAGGAAAAATACCAGTTCTGTGGTGTGAATCAGTGTGTAAAGTGTTGGATGAATATATGGAAAAACAAAAGTGTTAGGAACAGTTTAAGCTAAAGTCTCTTATCCTGTGCAAAGGAAGAGTCTGTCCCCACTGCCTCCTGGTCTTCTTCATCCCTCCACCTTCCAGAAAAGCAGGAAATATAGGAAAATTTGCACATATTTAAGAAGTTAAAAATGTTGCCTCCCCTAAGCCTCTTTATCATTCTGTTGACCAAACTTGGCCCTGTCTTGGTGCTGCTTTCAGTCACCCTGCTTTGGTACCATGTTAAAAAGCAGGGGTTTGGGTTTTTGGGGGAGAATGTGCCTTTCTGAATGGAAGGAGCTAAAAGTGTGTGCATATGTCTTGCAGCAATGGGCTTGGTCTTCTCTGAACAGTTGCAGACACTGTTCTTCAGCCTTGCTTTTCCTTCCTCTGTGAAGGAGAGGGGTCATAGGAAGGTTTGGGTTGGAAGAGACCTTAAAGATTATCCAGTTCCCAACCCCTGCCATGGACAGGAACACCTTCCATGGGACCAGAGTCCTGTTCAATCTGGCCTTCAATAGGGATGAGGAGTCCACAACTTCCCAGGGAATTCTGTGGTAACCTTTCACAGTGAAGAAATTCTTCCTAATATCTGATATAACTCTTCCCTCCTTCAGCTTGGGGCCATTCCCCCTTGTCCTGTCACTTCATGCCCTTGTGAAATCCTTCTCCAGCTTTCTTGTAGACCCTTTGGGCACTCAAAGGGGCTCTAAGGTCTCTCTGGATCCTTCTTCAGGCTGAAAGGAAGTCTTCCACATCCTTCTTCCCTTCACATCAGCCTCGATGTACCTCAGTGGGACCTGACCCACAGCCTGGCTTCACACTCTTGATAAAGAGGATGGAAAGCTGTGAGAGTTGTGATCTCCTGAGCTGAGCCAGAACTCAGCATAAAGAGCGGAAAAAAAAACCCCTCAAACCAACAAGCTTTTCTGGGCATTAGGTTACACTCCTAAAAAAAGTAGTGCTACACATTACCTGTGGTCCTGACACAGTGGGATACTTATTTTACAGGGAAATAACACATGGTCTGTCATGAAGAATCTGTTTTTGGGTTTTTTCTCTGGGTATCTTTCTCACACCATGGCTGCAGAGCACTCATGGTCATCCCAATCTGTACAAGTTTCATTTGCAGCCTCTGTCCCCTGAGCACAGAAGTGTTTCTTCATTTAAACTGAAAGATCAGTTGACCCCTGTGTGCATGATCAGGGTTAGCTCCAACCTAGAGACAAAGGGAAGTTTTTTATCTGCCTCCCCTCCAGAAAAAAAGCAATTTCATGATAGCAGAACTATCCTGATACACCCAACCCTTGGTAGCGTGTTTTCCAGAAGCAAAAATGTTCCAGCAAAAGGCTTTTCCAGGATTGGAAAAGGCTACCCAGGGAGGTTTTGAGTCCCCATCCCTGCAGGTGTCCAAGGATGTGGCACTCAGTGCTCTGGGCTGGGGGACAAGATGGGGATCAAGCACAGCTTAGACTGGATGATCTTGGAGGTGTTTTCCAACCTAAATGATTCTGTGATTCTATTCTATGAAAACTTGGTCTCCTGCACTGGATTGGGTCCATGCAGCAGTCCAAGCAGTAACCCAGTGTGACCCAGAAGACAATTATTAAAGGGCATTTTGTCCCACAGAAAGCAGTGCTCTGTTTTCTCAGCCACCCAGCATCAAAGAGGCTGTTGAAAGCAGTCTGGCTAAATTCTTCACCTTCTCCAGGACATGCCTTCCTGCCCTTCCAGCTGCCAGCTTTCCTTAGGAGACAGCAGTCAAAATAAAGTCTCGGAGTTGGCACCTACTCATGGTTGGCATGTCACCTCTAATAACAAAGTTTGACTTCAAAGTCTTCTTTTTTTTTTAATGTAGAATCCCATCTTAAGGAAAACAACAGCTCCAGGCTGGGAAATCTGTGAGCCACAAATGTTTGATGTCCAGGAGGCTCTTCTGGGAAGAAAATCTGTTTGCTGCAGCCTGTTCTCGTACTCACTTGGGTCTCGGGTGGCAGCCACAGTCAGGTACAGGTGAGGGGCATGAGAATGGGGCAGATGATGCATCAATTATCCCAGTACTTTGTCTTCAGAAGTGGGAGGAGGATTGAGCAAACCTGGCTGCTGGCTGCTGGTCCATTCCACCTGTGAACCCTCTCCCACTCAAGTGCTCAACCTGTTGGAGGGGAATCCCTCGGGGTTTTTTCTACTGATTTAAGGACTTCTTACCTTGGGCAGCCTACAAGGATGGAGCCTCCTTGGCCACTCTCCACTGATTTGTCCTCAAGCAATGGAGACCAGCACCTCACTCAGGCTGGTCTGAGGGGAGGCTACACCAAGATTTTGCTCAGTAGCAAAGCTAACTGTCTTCTCAATACCCTTCATCATGTGACCTTCTGCTTTTTTTGGCTTTTTGGCTTTTTGGCAGTGACTGCACATTGAGCTGATGATTTTGGAGAGCTGTCAATGGTCCATTTCCTGGTAGCTACTGTTTCCAATTTTAGCATCTCATCCACCCTTGTTGGGTTCTCTTCCCTTGGGTGTATTTTTTTTAAATTAACCTACCCTGATACTCACCTGCCACCTTTTTGCCAATTCACGCCAGGTCTAGAGGTTCCTCCTGGAATTCCTCACCAGCACTGTGGCATTGAAATACTCAAACTCCTTAATATCACCTACAAACCTGAACTTTTCACTGGTCTCTCATCAGCCTGGGATTTCTGGCCCTGATGCCTGTTAACATGCCAAGGACCACAAGGGCTGATGTGAGATTCAGCCTTTCTTCTGTTTCCAGTTTCCATTTCTTCCACAGGTTTCTGGTTGGCCTCAGGTAAGATACTTCAAGACAGATCCTCTGCTGCTCTTCTAGTATCTGTAAATAAATAAAATAATGAATAAATTAATAATACTCATTCACTTCCCCTTCTGCATGCAACTAGCTGCAGCAAGGTGATGTTCTTACAATTCTCTTTTAGGTCTTCCCTCTCCATGAGCAAGTTTGTTCCCCAACACTCTTGTGCTGCAGGACAACATCTGGCAACCAACCAGATCAGCAGGAATTGTACAAGGTGGAAACACAGCATCTTGCCCTGGAAAAGGTTCAGAAAATTACTCTGTAAATGCCACCTGGACACTGGATCTTCTTGAAGATTTTTCTAAAAAACCCCTTGGAATTGAAAAGGAAGTGAGGACTAAAAACCAGTTTACATGTTCACAGCACTGTGAAGCTTTTTTGGTCCAAGGATGGTCCTAATTTTGACAGATCTTGGCCATCACAGTTTATCTTGTGTCTCATGTTTCTCTATATGAAGTGGAGCACTAGTTGAACCCTCTGTGTTCACACCACCATATGACTTCAGCAGTGTTCATATGCCAGACATGTGAATGCTCAAAAGGCTAGAGGGAATAAAAGGTGTCCCTGTAAGCAAGATTGAAAAATTCAGGGTGTACAATCTTTGAGAAAAATACCCAGTATCTCATCTGCAATGTGTACCATGTGATGTGCAGCCACACAATAGGAAAAGTTATTAAGAATAAATAAAATTGGTTGGCCAGTGACAGCATGATTTGCTCTGTGCAAATCGAGATTTTCAAGTGGTAAGTCTTGGTTATGAGTAAGAGATTTATAAGATAATTCTGTGGTTTGGGGAAGCATCATCAGATCTCTCCATTTTCTTCCTTCTGCCTCTACTTCTCTTGGCATTTAGGAGGTAAATGATGAACCCAACAAAATGCAATGATTAACAAGTATAACAAGTGTAATGAAACCTCTGCACATTCCCTTCCTTTCTGGAAAACCAGGCTTGAGCTCATCCTCCCAAGGCATGACCAAGGGGGACAGTGTTGGAGTGACAGCTCCTGACCTGCTCCATGTACAACTCACTTGCTGTGTGGTGATGTCCAGGGTGGGATTGCTCTGCCACAGGAGGATTTCCAGCATTTATCTCCCACTTTGACCATCTGAGTGAAGTGTAGAAAAGAAAGAAAGTGTTTTCCATGAAATGTTTGCAGGTTAAAACTCAGTCTCAGGTGTGGAGACTGTAATTCCCCCTCTCCTCCAGCTGGATGTTTAAACCTGATCTAGTGAAAGGTTTCCCTGCCTATGGCAGGGGGGTTGGAACTAGATGGTCTTTAAGGTCCCTTCCTAAAGAAATCATTCTATGATTATATGATTATTGGGCTAAAGAAACCAGTTCCTACTTGGCTGCCTCTCTTTGGCTTGATGTATCTTGAATCAAACTTTTTTTTCCTTACTTTCTTTTTCTTTTTTTTTTTTCCTGACAGAAGGCAAAGAACAATCTGGCAGATGCAGTTCTCCCATTTAGCTTCCTCCCATTTGCAGGGAGTTTTTGTTCTCTCACAGGGTGCTTTCTGCCCTGCAGAAGGAGAGGAGTTCTTCCAAAAGAAATATCATTCCTCCTACATGCCTTTGAACAGACCTATTTGTTTGTTTTTCCCCATCTTGAGTGCCAGTCCCAGGGAGATGCCAAGAATACACATCTCTTCCTGAAGTCAGGACTGGGTCCCAAACCCCCTTCTCCCTCACTGCCCACCCCACAGCACAGCCTGCCTAAGGATGAACAGTGTCCCCAATGTCCTGTGCACAACACTCCTTTTCTTCCTCATCAGGAGTCTCCTGGCTTCCCGACTTTTTTTTTTTTTTTTAAACTTTTTAAACAAATACAACCACTGCTGTTTACGCAGGGAAAATTCCACTTTATCCTAAAGGGGCTTTGCCAGGATCTGAAGACTCAGGATGTATCTTTTCCACAGGCAGTGCCTTCCAGAATTCATGGATCCCTTCTTCTCTCTTTCATACACATGGGCACTTTTCATTACACATTACAATATCTAAAATCCCCAGTCATGGGATGAGGACTCAGAAGAAAGACAGGGACCTGTTGGAATGAGTCCAGAGGAGGTCACTAAGTTGATACCAGGGCTGGAGCATCTCTGCTCTGGAGACAGGATGAGAGAGCAGGGGGTGTTCAGCCTGGAGAAGAGAAGGCTCCAGGGATTAGAGATTTTCCAGTGCCTTAAGGGGCTCCAGGAGGGCTGAAGAGGGACTTTGGATAAGGGCCTAGAGTGATAGAACACAAGGGAGTGCCTTCACACTGAAAGAGAATAGGGTTAAATTTGAGATTAGGAAAAAATCCTCCCCTATGAGGGTCGGAGGCTCTGGCACAGGTTGCCCNGTTTAGGTTAAATTTGAGATTAGGAAAAAATCCTCCCCTATGAGGGTGGGGAGGCTCTGGCACAGGTTTCCCAGAGAAGCTGTGGATGCTTCCATCCCTGGAAGTGTCCAAGGCCAGGTTGGATGGGGCTTGGAGCTACCTGGAATAGTGGAAGTTGTCCCTGCCCATGGCAGAGGAGTTGAACAAGATGATCTTTAAGGTCTTTTCAAACTGAAACCATTTCTGTGATTCTATGAAATGGCCCTTGTTAGTGGGTAACTCCAGTGCTTGGGCAATTCTGACCATGATCGTGTGACTTTACGCAGGTCAGTCGTGTGCAATGACTCATTCAAAAACATCCCAGCAGTGGACAGACCACAAAAGGTCCAGATAGGCTCCATCTTCCCATCCTGAATGAGCAAACCTTTCCACGAGTTAAAGCAAGAAGATATTTACCACAAGCTGGAGTGCTGGTGATGTTGCCAACTCTCTGCAGAGCACAGCAACCGGAAAAGCCAGCCCAAAACAGCCTCACAGGGCACAGCTTTCCACTGCAGAGATTGGGCCCAAGATGTTCATATTTTATTACATCCATTTTTCTCCAAGAAATATTGAAATGCTCTCCCTGTTTGAGGGGAGGGGGAAATAAAGCACAGGAGGTGCCTAGCTGTCCCCAGGCAACCTATCAAATAAAACAATAAACTGTTAGCAGGCAGAATGGCTTTAAAAGGACCCACAGCAGTTTCAGGCCGTCAGGGGAAGAATAGGAAGGGAAATGATTCTGAAAATTATTAGTGGTACCTTAACAGCAGCCCCTTAATATCTCCCACAGTGTCCTCCATCACAGCCAAGCTGCTGCTCCATGCCAATTGCTGTCCCTGCATTTCCCTCTGCTTGAGAGGGATTTGCAGAGTATCCAGCTGAGATCAGATCTGAGTGAGATTCTGCTGCTCTTGCAGCAGCAGAGGTGGTGTTGGGTTAGAGCTCTCACAGCTCTTTCCGTAAGAAATAGAGTTTAGACATGGCTTAGAAGGGGAACTGGCCACTGCAGCTGCATTCCTACATGTTCTTTGCTGCAGGGACTGACTTCTCCCTTGTGGAGCTGCAGGGGATCAGTGGGAGCCATTTCCGACACCCACACAACCCAAACCCTCTAGGAGTTTGTTTTGATTTTTACAACCTCTTTCCCCCTGTGGTCTCACAGTGTGTAACTCTTAGAGCAATGTCTCATTCCCATCAGCAGCCTTGCCTCCTTATCCAACTCATGTCACCCCTAAACTGGCCCTGCTTTGAGCGGGAGGTGGCACTGGAGTCCCCAAACAGACTCATTTTCTTTAAGTCTTAGTCTTTTTTTCATAAAGACCTGAATCATCCTTCCATCTCTGGAAGAGTTCAAGGCCACACTGGATGCAGCTCTGACCAGCCTTGTCTAGTGGGAGGTGTCCCTGCCCATGGCAGGGTGTTGGAACTGGATGATCTTTAAGGTCCCTTCCAATCCAAACCATTCTGTGATTCTCTGCGTCTCAAATTGCTCCTCGCTTTTAAGTCACCAGGCAGCCTGGACTCTCCCACCCAGCCTGTCAAGGGTCTGAAAACACTAAAACAGGGCAGGGAAAAGGGGAAAAAATTCTTCTCCCTTGTCACTGCAGCCCAGCAAAAACTCACCCTGCCCTGGTTATCACCACTTGACTTCTCATTTCCCACAGTGTTTTTTTCTCCCACTTCTGGGCAACATGGAAGGGGCCAGGAATGTGAGTGGAAAGCGGGTCATGATCCTCCATTGTTCCTTTTTCCTGTGTGTGGGCGTCAGGAGAAATGAGAAAGGCTGTTCCTTAGCAGTCCCCTTGGCCTGGCTGTAAATCAGAACAGCTCCAATGGCACCATCCAGGAAATACCCAGAGCACGTTTATGGTTCCCTGATGGCCATCCCAGCTCCCTCCTGCCCTTCCTGGCAAACTGGTGCAGGGACTCAAAGGGAGGAGAGGGCATTGCCTTTGGGTGCTTCATGCTCTCAGAACTCTCTGAGGACCATGCAGATTCCTGTTCATGGCTCTCTCTGCAGTGAGAGGAACAATCAGCTCATAAAACAGGGCTTGGATACCCAGTGGGGTTTGCATTCTGGAGTCACTCTGCTCCCAGAGTGGGATAAAGACTCCAGGGAAAGGCACAGGGGACTATTGCACTGTTGCTCTTCTGATATATTTTCCCACATAGAAAAGTCCAAAGTCAAAACAGCTCCAGCTTTCCTCTTGGCCTTGGAATAGGAGCACAGAGGCAGCATGAAGAGGCCTGTAAGGTGTCTTTGTGGACACTTTGCCCTGTTTTGCCTCTGTGGGACACACGAGGCTTTGGCTGTGGATGGGACAACCCTTGGGATGGCTCCCTTTGTTTTCAGGGTTGGCTATGAAACCATCATCCATTGCAGAGGGAGAAGAGNGTTTGAGTCTCACATTTTAATATGACATATTTATGGAAAATAAAACCTACTTGCATCATCATATCTTCAATGCAAGTTTTCTTTCATATTAATGGAAAAGGCAAATAAAACCAAGGCAGTGTAGCTCAACCCATGGAAATCCTACAGCATATCC